>MAVT02000626.1:6604-25397 GCA_001702395.2 Diaporthe helianthi
AACGGCAAAGATTCAAGCTCACGTTCACACCTCTCTACACAGCGTTCGAGTACCGGTCTTCCGGCACAGTTGGCGCACGTTTCGCGGCGCTCTGGACCTGCAGACCGGATTCAACCTCGCGTGATGAAATTTGAGAGGGGCTTTTCTGGTGACCTGACAATGGGTTGGAGCGTTAGTACAGTAATAGTATTGCCTGAACGTGGTGTCCAATGGCACTAATTTGAGATCAGAGATATACTTTGGTGGCTGGCCTGCGAGGGGACATTCTCTAGCTCTGCGCCAGCTTGACTACTTGCTCCGGGCAGCACGACCTGGGCGTCAAGTCTGATATCATCTGCTAGGTTAGGTTAGGATAGCCCAAAGATGTGAAGCAAAACAATCTTGAAAATTCAAGTGTAGCACTTACCGTGCAATTCTGGGGCAGAAATGATCTTATGCTGGCGTGCACACTCCCACACAGCAATGGCCGTGGCCAACGTGGTCAGGATGAGAGCGGTGATAGCCACCACGACTTGAGGCAGCATCTCTGGTGGCGTGTGTGCCTGAAGGACAGAAGACTTGGGAAAGCGTGTAGCCTAGTGGTCTCGATCAAATATGTGGACGTTGAAGGTTGGTCTTGGGCTGCTGTAGTCACAGTGGGACTGATATCGGAAAGGATGTCGGTCGTCGCTTGTCTGGAACCTTTCAACGTCTCAATCTTTATACACAACACGAGACCCCCATACACACGAGGCTCCAACCCCGATATTCTTACCAGGCCATTTTTGGGTTTTTGGGTTTTGTAGTGTCCGGTGTAACAGGCCCCCTTCGCCCATGTCATGTTCATGTGTCTCGTGGGAAGTGCGGCTCAGAGTCAGTCGCCAGGCTGGCATTGGCAGACCGTTGGTGACGTGGTTTCAGCACTTTTTCTTTCCCTCCCCATGTCACCTGCAGGTAATAACCCTTAGCTCAACGCAAATCCACGGAACCGGCAATCTGCGCGGCGGACTGGCAAGGCACGCACTGCTTGGGTGTGTTGGGTTTTGTAGCGTCAAGCTCCTCGGGGAACACAGCATGATTGTCGTCGCCGCTCACTGGTGCGAGCCCGCGTGATCCCTGTCTTTTGGGTTCTGTAGCGTGTGTTACAGAGGGCTGTGTATTGGATCAGAATTGGCTGGTTGCTAAGCATCATGGTTGCCAACCATGAAGAGCAGTTGACCGGGGTGGGAATTTGGGTTCTGCAACTCGAATAATATGGTCACTTACTGGATTGCACTTGTGCATCTAGACACATGTAGCACTCCCAAAGCCCCGTTTTCTGGAGGTTGCACTAGGCAAAATGCCAACTTTTGGGTTCGGTTAATTCCATACTGGTGGTATGGGTGGTTCAGCAGGCTCGCAGTCCAGATGTCTTGTCGGCTGTGTCATGCGGTCAGCATGATTGCTGTCCGCCCAGGGAGGTTGAACTGCTCGCCATCCATTATAAGTAGCGTGTGTGGCCCCTCATGGTTTTGGGCCCGACCTGCTCCTGATTCCAAAATTCGCACACAAATTTCTTTTCTACCAACACCTGTGTGTGGAACTTTGAACACGTCTTAACTCATTTCCTGACCGTCATAATCAAACTCCTCTATTATCTCTCTTCTGCTGCGAATATTGACAGCAACTTCTGTCTTGTCGACCTGATGCCTCGACCGAAAGCTGCCGCAGCACGTGCAAGGCGGGACGAGTGGGAGTTACATAGAAGGCAACTCTCCCGTCTCTTCACCGTAGATGGAGTCCCAGTCGTTGAGATTGCCAAATACATGAAGGATGAGCATGGCTTCGACAGAAAGTAAGCGGAATCAAATTTACAGTTGACGTGATTGTCGGCCTGTTTCTTCTCACCAGCAGACTGACACCCAATCTAATTAGGCCAAAAGACTACGAGTACCGGCTCAGAAAGTGGAACCTCCGCCGCAACCTCCACGAAAACGAGTTGAGGTTCATCCACAGTGAATTGTTGAGGAGAAAACAAGCTGGTCGGCCTAGCGAGGTGGTTGTATCAGGCAGCAGATGGTCCGAATCGATGATTCGTGGGAGGCTTGAGCGGCACAAGTTCCCATGGCTATCTGGCGGTAAGAAGCTCGATAACCGAAAGTTTGCGATATAGTTAGCTTACTGATTATTTCAGAAACATTTGAAGTTGATGTGCTCCCGGAATTCTTGGCTCGTGTTCAGACTCCCTCCCCATTAATGTTGGGCCTTCCGGAGTGGCCTAAAGAATTACCATGGCTTCAATTCAACCAGGTCATTCATCAAGGTACTTAGCACATCTACTAATTCGAGGCTAGACAGAAATCTGACCATGGTATCTGCAGCTCTAGCAACCCTCACATATTCCACAACGGCTCGACAAATGGGTCGCCCCGATGGACAACAGGCGTTATTGATTCAGATGATGCGTCCTTACATCGCTGCCCAGCCCTCAAAAACCCAAGAGCCTCGAGAGGTTACTTCAATGCATCCTGCAAGGAAAATGCGGGCCATACTGGAGGTGATCGCCCCCGAGGTCCACGCAGGCGACCATGAGAACGCAGTCAATATTCTCCATACAGGCACACATGAGTCCATCGTCTTGGAGCTTGTCCGTTTGATTATCTATCTAGAAACGAATAATATGGTTGCCCGCTTTGGAGAAACCATAGGTTGCTATGTCGACTTTACAACCTGTTCGAACATGATGGACTTCCTCAGGAATGTTGGCTTCCTGACCGAGGCAAACATAAAATGGCTGAGAGGGCGTAATGACCCTACCAGCCAGACATTCCTGGACCGGCTCATGGCTTGGTCAATCATTGACGAAAACAGTCTTGATGTGCTGAAGTGGTTAACACGGGGTGACAATTCCAACGTCAACCAACCATTGCACATCAATGACGGGCATTTCTCCGAGTGTTACAGAAGTAACCTTGATCCCTGGATTCCTGGGGGAGTGAGCCGGCTTTACCCTTTAAATCCCAAATTTCTCCTCGACGCGTGTTGCATCGCGGGAAATATCAATGCAGTCACCCTTGCTTTGGATCTTGGTGCGGACCCGTACGGCACCAGCGCCCAGCCAGGTCGTACGCCTCTGCAGTTCGCTGCAACTCTTAGGTGCCATGAACGGGCACTAAACATCGCGGACCTGCTTTTGTCCAAGCAGACAACAAGCTCACCGAACGTTAGGAAGGAAGCTATGGGGAGTGCGCTCAACCTAGCAATAGCCGGAGCCCACAACCAACTTGTCGTAAGACTACTTTCAGAACTTGGGCGGTTGGGGCACTGGACCATCTGTTCGCAGCACTTTACCATAGCTGCAATGTACGGAGATGTTGCCACGATCCGCTTGCTTGTTGAACAGACCTCACGCCATGGTGACGGGTCTGTCAGACTTCCCAACGATATTCTATTTTCGGCTGTTTTTAGATGCGGTGAACACCAGATGGATCCCGATCGAACGTTGGATAAGGTCATCTGCCTTCTGAAACTAGGGGCCAACCCAAGTATCCCGAGCTGCAGACACGGTTGCACGGGCACCTTTCTACTGGATTCTGTCCTTATCTCCTGCAGATATCGCGGCAACCTCCTAGGTGTGGCGTGGGCGGAGGATTTCATCTTAGAGATGTTAGACGCCTGTCAAAAACATGGCTATCCCTTGAAGAAACCAAAGCCCTCATCAGTTGGCCATCATCAATGGCTAGGTGTTCGAATGGCCATAGGCCTCGGCTATAACCGACTAGTTGAGAAGCTTCTCGACTGGGGTGCTGAGGTCGATTTTCTCATGGACGAACGTGGACCAGCAATACACTTTTGTGCGGATTGCAAGTCCAACGACCTTGACGGATACATTCAGGACACCCCAGAACAGTCGCCACTGTACACAGCTTTGCTGTATGAGGAAACAGAGATCGCAAAGATGCTCCTGAGGCGTGAGCCTACCTTGAAGCTTCGTCGACATGAGCAAATGAACGCCCTGCGGCGCTGTGATGACCCTGAGCTGGTGGACATACTCCTCCTGACTGGCTCTGTAGCTGTCGATGATTGGAAGGGTTTTCTTGAACAAGCCGTTCTATATCGAAACCGGGAATCCATCAAGCGTCTCTTATCGCGCATGGATACGAATGGCCTCGCGGCGGTCGACCCAGTGATCATGATGCGGGCCGTCGTGATCAGTGGAGATTACGACAAGGCCTACCAACAGGTCACAGAAACCCACTATGACTCTGAAACATTATTTGAGGCTGTATTGCAGTCACAGAGAGCCAAGGAGTATCTTGCCATGGTGGAGTGTCTCCTGCGGAGGCGAACAACTTCGCCAAATGACGGTTTCGAAATTCGTGCAGTGGCTTTCGCGGCCGAGAATCATGACATGCACCTTTTGCGTTGCCTCATGAAATACTTCGGGCAAGGACCATTTGTCGCGGAATTCCCAGTGAAAGGGTCTATTTCTCAATGGGAACACATCAGGGGCGGCATGCAAATGCATATCCTCTCTCATGCCGGCGGCCTAGGCTCCGAGAAAGATACCGTCTTAAAGGCCCTTTTGGAAGTCAATGTTCCTGCGAAAGAATGGCATGTTGAAATGTGGGATTCTTTCTCGGTGGAAACATTGAATCTATCGATCGCAGCCGGGCTTGACCCAAACCAAGCGAACCTTCTCTTGCCTGCAGTGGAAGAAAACATATTGGTACATGTGCGTATTCTCTGCGAAGCGAATGCCAACCCAAACGTCATGTATGTGCATCAGAAAGGGAATTTCAGGGGGAGCAGGACTGCCATCCAGCTAGCTGTTGAAAGTGGTAGTCCTGAGATGGTTCAAATGCTCTTATCAGATTTCGGCGCCGGAGTGGATCACCCCGCCGGGTATTATCGTGGAGCGACCTGCCTCCAGCTTGCTGTTGGTGCAGGAAATATTGGCATGGTCCGATTTCTACTCCACAGAGGCGCCAGGGTAAATGCAAAGCGGTCGCTGTCATATGGAAGAACCGCCATCGAAATTGCTGCCGGGAACAGGAGACTGGACGTGCTGAAGCTGTTATTGCTGGAAGGAGAGCATCTCTTCCAGACAATGGCTGAGAGATACCAATTCATTCGCGCTGCCAAGATAGCGGAAGAGAATGGTCATGGATCTATTCTCAAGATGCTCAAGCAGCACATCGACTGGAACGACGATGATCAGGGCCTCTTTGAACAGATCCCGGTCAGCAGCTACCTGTCCATCCATATCGATGAGATGACGCAGAAGGTTTCTGACAGTGAGAGGAGCGACAATGATTTCTGGTGCACATTGCGACACGGATGCGATAGGTTTCCCGATGATGTCCACTGTTTATGTGAAATAGAGGGCATCAAGAATTGGACTGGGGAAATACCTGCTAACCATTGCTGCTACTACGATGACCCCGAGTCCGACTTGAGCTCTGAAGGAGAAGCTAGCGTGCATTCGAGCGATTCCCTTGCCACCGCTAATAATCGAGGTGCCGTGGAGTGCGACGAGCTTATATCGGACTACGATCAACATTCCGAACTCGTACCTGTGCTCGATAATACCGACGATGCGATGGAATATCCAGAAGGCTTCAAAGTTGAACCTACGAGGGAACAAGCAGGCACTCATTTTCAGGCGTTGTCGACCAATCCATCACTGGTATGGGGCCAAGGACAGATTGCCCTGGCTCCTCAAGCTCTTCGATATGATCGCAAGATTCCCGTGTGGCTTGAGATGCAAGACAATGCGTACGACTCGGTCAATGATGTTGCGATATTGGAAGACTCACAACACCGACCTGCAACAAGGAATTTGCACCCAAGATCTGGCATGATGTTGGGGGAGGTGCCGGAATTCCATATCGATGACATCGGCAACGACGCACTTGCTCTCTTCAACGCTGAGGAGTTTCCTGGTGACGAAGACACCTCACAGTTTTTTGACTGGGGATGCTATGACGAGGAAGGGACTTTCAGGGAACAAGAGCTCAATATCTTGTATTAATTTGAATTGGTTTTGATAGTTTTCAATCCTTTGGCAGCAAAAGTCTTGAGCATCCATCGTGCAACTCGTGCACCCACTGAAGGTGTTGTGCATGACAAGAAGAAAGGGAGTCCAAAGGAAACACGTACGCCTTCGGGTTGTCTACAGATTAAGAACAACACCACCTAAAGGAAACAGCCCTCCACCAAGTGACAAATATTCCCCACTACTGAATTATTAACCTGATAATCTCGCTAGCCCTGTTAAAAGCCTCAGAAGACCCATTAACCTTACCCACACCACCCATAATATAGAGAGATATGAACCCCATGCTCCCTGATAGCATAGCTCATCCACAACGCATCCTCCGAGTACAAGCACAGAGCCGCATCCTCAACCTCAGCCTCATTACGCACCTGAAGCACTCTTCCAGGGTACGCCCGCCGAAAGACCGGATCCGTAAAGATAGCCGACTTCTCAGCCCCCTCATTCCGCGGTCAAGCACAGCCTCGCAAAAGTCAACAACCAAGTTCGTGACTACCTGGCGGTGGAAGTGCTGCGTGGCCACGGGCTCCCAGCTGCCGGGGTTTAAGACGAAGTGGATGCTGTTGGCGAGCCGGGTGGCCACGTCGACGCAGGCCTTTGCCGTCAGCCCCAAGCCGACATACAGTGGCTGAGATGCCCAGGGAAGCGATGGTGTGCAGCTTGTACTTCTTCTTGGCCGTCTCTAGGGGGTACATGGCGCGCAGCTCGACCATCGGGCGTCGTTGCCGGGCGTCGTCTGCAGCGTGAACCCGGGGGTTGGCACCGCACGCTCCGCCTGGCCGTGGGGACGGGGGGCTGTCGTAGTACGTATTGAGGAAGTTGCCCCACGGCGCGAGAGGTTGTCTAAGGGTGAGGTACAGCCCCCTGAGAGATGTAGATCTGCTAGCCAGCTTTCGACGTCCGGGTTGTTCGCCCTCTAGGGCTCTCTCTTACTCAGCTGGGCGTGCAATGGCTGGCTGATGTCCCCTGGGGCGGTGAACTTGCGGACTGCTCTGCAGGTCAGACTCCAATCCTCGCCGATTATGCTGCGTGGAGATGGGAGCATGATATGTCCGGCTCCATGCGCGGCCACGAAGGCGGCTAGTCGCCTATCCAGATCACCTATGTAGGCCTGCAGAAACTACACTAGGCATGTGCCGTCTCCTAATAAGAGCCCCAGAGGCGATGCCGGTGCAGTGGTGGCCGTCACGGCCACATCCAGTGGCGATATCCGCACGATCTTGCCGGCATGCTTGCGCAGTCCGATGAGTCGAAAGGCGTCTTCGATGCGTCCGATAGGAAGAGTTTTCACAGGTACCGGGGCCTTGATGAAACCCTTCTCAAGCAACGCAGGCACAGATTAGAGAGTCTCATACACCAACTCAGGCAGCTCCTTGACAAGAACGACGAGGTTCACGCATGCAAGCCAGTAAGGCTCTTGTCAAGGTTCCTCATCTCCATGAGGCTGTTCTCGTAAATGTGCGTCTTGCCGATCTCGACAAAGATCCCCAGCTTGGCCAGGAAGTCGAAACCCCAGCTGAATATTCTCACCCGACAGGGAATTCAGATTGCAGTGAACTCCACGGCCTTTGGCGAGCTGCATCAACCAACACTCGGTGGCGTTGAGCCTCCACAAGGAGACTGACTGCCATGCGGCCCATTCCGTGTTTGCAGTCCGGCCCAACTAATTTCCTGAGAAAGTAGACGATGCTCCTCTGCCAGAAAAACAAGACTGAATATGGTTTTAAAGGTTCTAATATGTGGCACTACGTTTCCAGATGTCTCATACCACACTTGCAAAGACGGGATGTGTTCACAATGAACAAAGGAAATATCTTGAAATAAAGAAGGCGGCTGCTGACACAGCAGCAACCCACCCACAGCTGGGCTCGCACATTACGTAATGCACTGGGGAAGCACTGCACCATTGCTTGACGGCGTGGCCGCCATTTACGCGCACGCGTCTGTGCATCGCATCCAAGCGCTAGTATAAAATAGACTTCTCAGGCCAACTTTTTGCGTCTGCCAGTTCGCGACGCCGGCTGTCTGCCTCTCGCATGCGGGCCACTACGCCATCCACGAACCACCATCTTTCTCCTTCTGCATAATCAAAAGACCAGCTCATATTGCGCATTCTCGGTGCACCCGACCGACTGCGATTTCTCGATCGCGAACTGCGCATAAACACACCATCCACAATGGCTACTCTCGACGACGAGAGGCTTGGCCTTGTGTTTGCGACCCGCCCCGACATCCTCGACGGGATCAAAGAAGCCGCAGGTGCGCTGACGACCCCGAGCCTGCCTCTTGGCTGACCAGCTCTGGCCAGCTGAGCGACATGTATCCCTTCTTTTCTTGACTGACCTGATATTAGACACCCCCGAAAGGATCGCCCTATTCAACTCGATCGCGAGCTTCGTTGCAGAACAGACCCAGAACACGGCCGGCGAGCCTAGCGCAAAACGAAAACGGGTCGAGGGGAGCGATGGCGCAGCCGGCGAGAATGGCAGCCCAAGCCAACAGGGCATGTTGCCAAGGCCCACACAAACGGCCGCCACCGCTGGCACACCACAGACCTCTGTCGTCGGCGCCGGTGTCGACTCGTTGCTGATAGACATGGCGAACGCAGCCGCAAAGGAGGTCATCCTGCTCGAGGTCAAGGAAGTCAGCGTGCTCATCCCGCAGAGGAAGAAGTACGACCTCTGCTTCACCAAGAATTACCTATACACGAAGCAGGTCGACACAACCACACCAGTCCAGGGCATGGTGTACGACTGGAGCCAACTAGGTACGTTTGTTGTCGGCCTTTGGGTGCCCCATTTCCCTTCCCCAGGGTAGTTCGCATCAGCTCACACGGGTCTGGCACAGAATATGTCCTCTACATGCCCATACCCGAGAAGCAACAGCTCAACTACAACTACATCCTCTTCCCGCGCAACACGGCCCTCGCCTCGACGAAATCCTTCCCCCCAGCCGACCTGGAACCCCTCGTGTTCAGCGTACCGGCCAAATCCCCAAAACCAGGCGTCGTGGGCGGCTACGCGGCGCAGACGGCGTCGCAGGTGTCGGACAGCTACAGCTCGCTGATGCACTGGGCCATCAGCAGCCAGCTGCAGTCGGTCAACAACACGACGGCGTCGATCGTGTCGACGGACCCGCGCGTCTTTGCCAGCGCGGTACGGCAGCCGCACCGGCCCAAGGAAAAGGCCGTGCACGTGCGCGCCCACCGCGGCAGCAAGGACGGGTACCTGTTCTTCCTGCCCAACGGCATCCTGTGGGGGTTCAAGAAGCCGTTGCTGTTCATCCCGCTCGAGCGCATCAACGCCGTGTCGTACGTGAATGTGCTGCAGCGGACGTTCAACATGGTGGTCGAGATCGACGTGTCGCATGCGCCCCAGCCGGAGCAGCAGCCCAAGAATGGCGCGCAGGGTGCGCAGTGGGACGAGGAGGAGGTGGTGGAGCGGCCGCTGACCGAGGAGATTGAGTTCTCCATGATCGACCAGGAGGACTACAGTACCATCGACGACACCTACGTCCGGCGGCACGGCCTCGACAACCGCTCCATGGCCGAGGGCAGGAAGGCGAAGCGACAGCTGCGCGAGAACGCCAAGGCCGACGTGGCTGAGGCCGACGGCGCAAAGAACGGCGCGAAAGCGAACGGGGAGCAGCTCCCGGAGAATCTCACGCAACTTGCCCTCCTCGGTGATGAGGAGGATGACGAGGAGGACGAGGAGGATTATGATCCTGGATCTGAAGGTGAGAGCGAGGGTGAAGGATCGTCGAGTGAAGAGGAGGACGACGACGATGAAGAAGGAGACGAGGAAGCAGATGGCTACGACGAGGACGGTGGCGAGGAGGAGGGATACGTGGAAGATCACGAGTAATGGTTGGTATATGAAAACAGCGACTCGGTACGGCCATAATGGCCTAAATGATGCTGTCAAAAGTCAGGCGTTTGGGTTGAACAATTCAAGGGGAAAAGGGGCCAAGGGTCAGGCAACTTTGGATATTCAAGGTGTGGGCAACGAACGACGGGCCTTCTTCCTAAGAGGCGGAATCACGGTACAACAACAACCGCGAAGGTATGCAGAATTGCAGTATTCTCACGCCCACTACTGTCCATCCTCGTGTTCCACAGTGATGGCGACAGGGTGTTTGAACTCGCTGCAGGTGGTGAACCCAGCACCGTGGCAGGTCACGGCGGACTTCTCCGAATCCACAAATCCGCCCTCACAGCGTCGATGGTGTGTTCAGGTGAGTGGGCATCTCACCGGCATCCATCTACTCCTAGCATACGGTAACCAGATTGGTTGCCATTGATGTGCGTAGTTCAGGTCGCCCTCAACCCCCTCCGTCGTCGCCCAAGCAACCAACTACCACCAAGGGCTCGAGAGTTCGAGAGGTCGCGGGTTCGAGCCCTCCAAACCCAAACACGCCCAAAAAGATCTGGTTGGGTGACAACTCTCGTATAACTTCAAGCTCAACAGGGTGTATGAGTGGAAGGGCCATGGCTCGTTCCAGTCGACTCGTGTGATATTGCATTGAAGTTAACGTCTTAGCCGAATGAGCTAGAGTGTCTTGGGTCGACGTGATGGAGAGTTTACACAGGTTTATATCCCTTAGTGACGTCTTGCTTGGAGGAGTGTTTGCTTGGAGGAGTGTTGGCCTGGGGACTGACCGCAAACCCCAAACTCCCCCCCCCCCCCCAGGCAGGAGTCCACGACAGGCCTGAGCAGATAGGTCGCACACAGGATGGTCACAGAGACTAAGTTACTCTTCAAACACCAATTCATTTAAGAGAAGCGAATGTCTATTTTCCCTCATCAGCGCCACAGTTCCCCCCCGCGAACATTTAAGATATATCACATTCTACACCCGCCTCCTAAACTACCCTAGGGTATAACTCAGGACCCTTCCGCAGCGATATGTACGCATCCTCCAACTCAAACTCCCTCCTACCCGACGGGTCACACCCCACCACCGACCCCGGTGTCCTAAAATCCAGCTCATGAAGCGACCGTGCGGCTGCCAACGTACCCTAGGGTAAGCATCATCTCCGCCATCGCGACATTCTTCCCAAAACAACTACCCGGCCCCGAAGCGAACGGGTTCAAGTTGGACCTCATCCAGGCGACGGATTCCCTTGATCCGAGCCGCACATGCAGTGTGTAATCGGCGATGATGAACCGCTCAGGGTGGAACCTGTCGGCGTCTGCACCATAGGCCGCCTGGTCCTTACGCTGCCAGCGTGTGCACGCTCGTACTTGTCGACACAGAGAAGCACCCCCTTTAAAGCGTTATATAGACAGCTCGTGTTCGTGGATGCGTCAAATCAAGGTTCTAATAAGAACGGTGGTCTATTATGTAATCCTTGCCTAGTGCAATGGGCACAAATCTAATCGTCATTCCTCATTTTGAGCAAAATCAACACCAAGCAAGGCTTCCCAAGGCTTACCTCACGTTCGCGTGAGATCCGTGTAACTGGTTGTAAACCAGATGCATCCTGTCTCTACTAGCAAATCCACCTCGGCATCGTATTGCAATGCCCCAGGCCCCCATCAGCATCATAGGGGCAGGCATTGGCGGCCTAACGCTGGCACGATGCCTTCGTCACCATGGCATTCCATCCATCCTCTATGAGAAAATGTCCTCTGCACCTCACCATCACTACGGAATAACGCTAAACGCCTCGTCTTACCGGCCCCTTCTCGACGTCCTGGATTTAGATGAGACAACGTTCAGGCGACGTGTGGCTGTTGACAACGCAAATGGTGGAAGCGGCCACATCAGCCCACAAGCGGTCATAAACCCCGTTGATGCAGCAGGTTCCCCATCAACTTGTTTCCGGGCTCACCGCGGGAGGCTGGAGCGATTACTGCGCGAGGGGCTGGAAATCAAATGGGGCCATGCCCTTGAGCAGGTGGAACAGACTCCAACATCTGGCGCGGGCACCGCGCTCCTTTTCCAGGATGGTCGGAGAGTCGAGACTCGAGGTTCTGGTGTCGTTGGTGCTGACGGACCGCATTCCCGCCTGAGGCAATGTTTATTATCGCCCGAGGTGGCCGCCCTCGACGTCCTCCCTATCGTGGCGTACAATGGCAAGCGCCGCGTTGACCGCGCGACATTTGACAATGCCTATGCACCGTACATGAAGGGCTCCAACGAACTCGAGACGAGGCGAGAGGGATCTGTTGTGATGAACATATCCATCATCGAGTTCAACGAGAACTCTGTGGATTTAAGCTGGACATACTCGCGCCCGGCCCGGGGGCCACACGACACCCTTCACAGACCAAACCGTTCCGCGGCAGAGGCCTCAAGCCACCCCGAAGACCTCTATGCCGAACTCGGCGCGCTGTCTGGTCTCGAACCACCCTTCAACAACGCCTTCAATGACGTGGACAAAATCAGGCAAGACAGGGTCTTGCATTGGCTCATGCGCACGGGATTGGTCAGCCTGCTAAATCTTCAAGCGCTCGCCCAAAGAGGAATATTCTTCATCGGCGACGCGATCCATGCTGAGCCCATTCTTGGCGGGCAGGGGGCCAATGCTGCAATGGTCGATGGCTTTCAACTCGCGGGTTGTATTGCGTCTTGCGGGGTCGCGGGGATTTCCTCCTGGTATGAGAGGCAGTTTTCACGGTGGGAGACCGGCTCCCTGCGAGCAAAGTCTTATTGACAAGCTTCATTCCTCTGAAGCACGATAGAGCAGCGATTTGCGAGGTATAATCAAGCACTTTTAAGGAATCAGGCTCAAAGATGTCGGGGTCTCGTGTTGTTAGAAAGTCGTCTGTACGTTACCTGCAAAGATACAGTATACGATGGTGCGAGGCGTTCTGCGGTATTGGAGGTCTGAAGTCCTCCAAAAGAGACTGAATTCGTAATTACTTTCCCTATTAGAAAGGATTTAGACGTGTCATAATGTCCGTTGAACGGTTTCAAGAGCATACCCTGTTGGCGTCGTCGCCTGACCGGGGAAGACCAAACGTTTGTTGATGGAAGGGGAGAGATGTGGGGGACTGGTCATCGCATATCTGGCATTTCTTTTCTTTGCCCATCGGTATTGTGGTTTTTCCTTATACACGATGGGTCTGAAAGTGTTTACCAATATACAGAGGCGCCGCATACGACTTCGGACATATACGGAATATATATGTAAGGGCGAAACTAGTGACATTGTGCCTTGTTGTATTCTTTAGGCTTGCCCATGAATGACCTGGAAGATTCCGGACATGGACTAAGTACGAGGCGCTCCGCCTTGTTTAATCTTCAGGGCCTCTTTTCCTTTTCTGGTTGTTCTGTGCGTCTGATGGACTGTCGTTGACGACTTCACCCGTGGCAAGCAGACGTTGCCCCTGAGTCAACCTGAGCTTCTTACTTCCGGGCCGCTGCCACTTCAAGAAGTCACCACTACCCTGGAGGATTAACTCCTGTCGCATGCGCGCCGCCCTCTCGAATTTTGGTAGAGGTGGCCACTCCAAGGCACGTGCCGCTTTTGAAAAGTGAGTTATCTTCTTGTCGATATCCCTTCTTACCACTAGCCAGTCCTCTAGTAGTCGACGATACTCGGCCGGATCTGCGTCGAAGTCGACGTCCGGATGTGGCGCCCACGTTTCAAGGTCGAGCAGGATAGAAATGTCCAGTTCGTTCGGGAGGTATTCCTCACGGAGATGTAGGTCGTGCGTGATGATCTCGTAGAGGGTGAAGACGACGCACTTGACATCGTTGCGGTCCTCGTCGAAGGCGAAGGCGGCGTTCCCGTGCTCTGAACTATCACCCTCCCAGCCGAGCTTGGCCGCCATGTTGAAATCGAAAAGCTGGACGTTGTCTGTTTGATCATTTATGAGGAGGTTCCGCCCACAAACATCCCCATGCACGATACCGAACTGGAGGTTGAGATAATCAATGCACTAGCGCAGAGTTAGTCTGATGGTCCCACCAAATCGGTTCAGGGCAACACACATTTAGAAGCTGTTGCAAGTATTTCAGCTTGAACACTCGGCTTGGGCTCTCGTCCACAGTACCACCCTCAACAAAGGGTGCTGTGAATCCGACGACCTTGTCTTCACCATCTAGTTTGTCGATGACCAGCCTGTCGAAAGGCACAATATTTGGGTGCTTGGGTATTTTGAGCACGCAGTTGAGCTCGTGCCAGAAGATGGGCACTTGGTTCTCGTTGGTGTAGTATTTGAACGCAACACGGTGGGTTTTGCCATCTGTAGTATTATATTCACACAAGTCTGTTTGGACACCTAGCCGACTGATCTCTGTCAAGTCTTCTCTGCGCACTGTCTCGGTCCCTGGCGGGAAATCCGAGGTCGAGGGGTAGAAAGGGGCCATCGTCCAGTCATCCGCCACATCGGATGAGAACGAGACCAGTTCTCCATCTGAAGAGACTTCAATCGCAAGGGCATCTGCAGGGACGCTGTCGATATGGCGCGCAAGTGTCTCGATTATGAAGTCGTCGTCTGACTCGATCCCTGGCGTGACGACGGCCACGATGCGACGTTCATCCCAATCACTAACAACGCATTTATCAAAATATTTCTGTCGTATCATGAAACGGTCCTCGGAAGAACAGTCGTCAAAGTAGCCCATGATTGTGCTGTTGTCCTCGACTGATGCTTGTTGCGGAAGACACAATTTGAACATGCTGCGCTTTTTTTAGACTTGAATAAGGAACAATTATTGCCCGCTTGAGTGGCACGGTGTCACTAGGGTCAACAGGTAGGAACGTCAGAGAAGCTTAGGCAGGGTCAGCAAATTAGATCGTTCGCAGCCACGTGCTTACGAAAGCGACATGTCACTTTCGTGATCACACCCTCTGCTGTTTTGTAACAACAATTGGGCTTCAGTCGGTCCTGACTTAGACGCCCCAGCGCTGAGGTGAGACGCCACAGGGTCCTTAGTCCCACAGGAACACCCTCAAGACGAAAATACTCCAGGCATCTAGGCCTTCCTGTCCCCTACCTATGTAGGACTGGCATCCTGAATGCTCTGAGCTCACTCTGTGCACATGTGGTTTTCCTGTATCGCTATGCTAAGCAGTCCCGAGACCCTACCTAGGTCAAATCGCTGACCCAAGGCGGCCGCGCAGCAATCCTTGACAACATTGAATGTATGAAAGTAGCCGTTGCCCAGGCCTGCACACGACTCGAAACGGCAATTGCAGCTGTTCACAGGAACATAAGAGGATCATGGCGGGCATCAGCAGGCCAAATAGGCGTAAAAGTCCCGATGACACGAAGTCGGATTCTCACATGGATGGATGGTCGCAGCCATGTACAGCCTCGCGACAAGTTTGAGGGGGAAAGGATCACGTCTTGCTTTCTATTCTTGTCCTTGACAATTATGAAAGCCTCATGGCACCACTTGAACACTGTTGTCCATATAAACAGTCGCAGTGCCTTTAATTTCGATGATCCAAAACCAATCCCAATTCCCCATTAAATCAAGACACACAGCTCATTCTCAAGATATATCTCTCCGTCCATACTCATCAACCTCATCAACTCCGTCCACTTCACACTCACCATGGCGTCGACCTTCAGCAATTACATGACGAGATTCCACGGCGCCCAGACCACCACACCGGGAGCCCCTGGCTACTACCGGGAGGTGACTGAAGCCGCGAATCAGAGCGACAATTGCTTCGCGTATGCAGTTGGCAAGCCTGGGCGCATCAATTCCCAAACCCGGGCTCAGCTGACCACTGAATGTAAGAACATACATTTATACTCTAAAAGATTATTAAGATCTTTATGATGCTGCGCACCACAGAGACTAACCATTGGCGTCTGTCACATCCACGCGCAGACGAATCAATGCACTTCTACGAGGTTGACAAAAATGGCGCTCCCCAGCCGGGTGACGCCGAGGTATGGGATTTCTCTTTCTCAAGATTCACTACCTTATTCGATATGTATAGACCCTGATAAATATGTCACACATAGATCTATGCCAAGCCGTCAACCCCAAATCAGATCGTCCACGCCCACAAGGTTGTCAACGCCACCACCGCGAGGTCCAAACTGGGCGGCGGCGAGCTTATCGAGCACCATATAGCCACTCTTCAGGCGCCTAGGGCGCCCAACGTAAACACGTATGAGTACGGAACTTTGATCATGAGATTCCGTAGGGACGACGCCAGATACACCCGGGAGTGTGAGTAAGAACCTGGAAAAACAAAATGGCGATGCTGTGCTGACGCAGAAGTTTTTGTTTTTGCTCAACAGGGACAACAACTCGGTCTGGCCGCCCGGTCAAGAGGAAGGCGGGAGAAGATGACATGTCGGCTAGCAAGAAGCCCAAGCCTGCTCCTGCGGTGAAGCCTGCTGCGAAGCCTGCTGCGAAGTCCGCTGCGAAGCCCGTGGTCAAGAAGCACTAAGTTCCATATACACGGGTGCAAGAGGACCAAAGGCCGGGCCAACAGGGGGATGATGTGAAATGAGGGTCATAACTCGGAAATCGCCTCGCCTCGCTTGGGGGAATCAGTGAGTTAATGGCCACTATGGTATGAAGGACATCTTCCGTTTTTGAAGCGGATGAGTTGGTATGTCATCGAAGAAAGACAGGCGCTTCGTGTCGGACTGGACTCTGCTGGCAAACATGTGTGCTGCTGTATCATGGCATATCAAGACCGCTCGCTTAGTTCTACTTTTTGAGAAATAGACTTTGAATTCAACGTCGTGTGTTTTATCCAAGGTGCCCTGAATTCGAAAATTGTGTTTAGGCATTGCTTAGTATCTCGAATGGTAAATCAACTCTTTCCCGTACAATAAAAAGGGAAGAGACCTCATGATCAACACGAGCTGCGTTACTAAAAGGCCGATTTCCGCAATTAAGGCAAACTACGAGATCTCTTATTGTGTGTTAAAAGCGTAAGGTTGAAAGTAATTAGACTAATTTTAGTATTTAGCCTAACTAAGACTATAAGCTTTAAGTTACTAAAAATAATAATTTAGTTACTTATAGTTTATTATATACTAAGTTTAGTAAGAAGACTTAGTATATAGTCTTTATACTTATATTACCCTAGGGTATAAAATAAGTAGAGTTATTTATTATATTAATTAAAAATGGTTTAAATAATTATAAGTTATAAGCTTTAAACGTGTTAAGATAAATAATGATCCTTTTTATTTCTTCTACTTTTTACTAATTTTTTAATTTTAAAAATATTACTTATTTATTTACTGAGTGGCCTTTTTATTTATTATTAATACATTAATACTCTAAGATATATAAGGTAGATTTAAAATAAACTAGAGAGTTCTTAGTATTAATAATATAGGTAAATAGTTTATATAAAAGCTTAATACTTACTAGACGTCCCTTATTAAAGAAGTTTTTAGCTCGATTCTCGACTAGTTTTAACTTCTTAGTTTTAATAATTCTTATAGTTAGAAGTAAGTTAAATTTATAAGTCTCTTATCTTCGTTAAACTTTAAAGACTATACTTACTAAATACTATGCTAAATTAGTATTTAATTTTAAGTAGTATTATTCTTAATCTATAGATAACTTAAAAGTATATAACGTAGTTCACTAGTTAGCCGATTATACTATCTTACCGATTAGTTTTGCTAATTCTACTAACTTTAGCTAGCTTTAGCACTTACTAGGTTCGAAAGAATTAATTATGTTTGGTACTAATTAGTATTAACTAGTCTTAATTGCTTATTTCTAATTAATTTTATTAATTTAAAGTAGTTAGTAGGCTATAGTGCTAGTTTAAAAGTTTAAAGTTTTAGTAGATGGTTATGTTTTTGGTGTAAATTGCGTCTCTATTTTTTGCGTTAATTTTATATTACTCTCTCTACTTAAATATTTAATACGCTAGAAATTAACACCTATAATGCTAATCTACTTAAAAAAAGACAAGATTAATCTAGCGCTTTAAGTAATTAAGAATTCTAAAAAAAACTAAAAAAAACCCTTAAGTTTACGCTAGGCTACTTAAATCTTTAATATCCTTTATACTATACTATAAAACAAGATAAATAATTAACCTTATTGCAAAGAATTACACATTGCACAATACAAACTTAATTTAGTTAAAAAGCAAACGCTTATTTAATATATACTTAAGCAAAATGCATAAGGATTTCTAATGTAGCTTTCTAGTGTAGAAGACATAGCTAACCTTTTGCTAGCATTACGTAATAGCAAGCTAGTTAGTAAGAACTAGGTATAATGCTTTGTAAATGCATAACTAAGCTTAAAAACTAAATTCTCTTAGCCTTATAACTACTAGAGAGCCCTTTGCAAAGATCTAAAGATTATTAGGAACTAGTTTTAGTTGCTTTACAATATAATAGCCAAGTATAGGATTATAAATAACAACTTATACAACTTTAATAAAATAGGCTTTATAATGGGCGTTATAGCTATAGCAATAGTTATTATACGTTCTAATTAATATAAAAAAGCTAAATTCATTTAACCTAGAAACTAGGAATAAGCAATAACTATTGAGTATATTAACACAAAGGGTTAGTATATTCCGCCGTTTGTCATTATCTAAAGCGCCTACTACCTTGCCAACTATATAATAGAATTTAGCTTTCCACTAAGCTGGATAATTAAGCCTACTCTAAACAAGTAAATAAATAATAAAACTAATTTTAAATAAATTTAGTACTTTAATAAATACACAATTAAGTAGACTAAGGGCAAGTACTAAATACTTATCCTAAATAAATATAAAAGCTATATATTAGCAAAGTTTGAATAGTATTGCAAGGAGAATAATATTATCCCTATTAGTATACCTCTATACTTATTTTACTTACTTTA
>MAVT02000627.1:0-25387 GCA_001702395.2 Diaporthe helianthi
TAAAAAGATTAAAAAGATTAAAAAGATTAAAAAGATTAAAAAGATTAAAAAGACTAAAAAGATTAAAAAGATTAAAAAGATTAAAAAGATTAAAAAGATTAAAAATATATAAAAAGATATAAAAAGATATAAAAAGATATAAAAAGATATAAAAAGAGTAAGAAGAGTAAGAAGATTATAAAGATTAAAAAGACTAAATATTTAATAAAAATTTAAAATTATTACTTTACTTATAACTTTATAAAATATTTCTTTTTAAGAAATAATAACGTAATACTAATACTTAAATAAAGTATATTTAGCTATATATAGTAAGTCAATAATATATTATATGGTTTTAATATTCTAATATAATAAGTTGATAAAAGAAAAGTTATAGCGTGTCTTAAATTGAAATAGTGCTTAGTTTTAGGCTTTTGCTAAAAAATGTGCGCTGGCGTGCTCGAATTCACGCTCTCGCGCACTTGCACTTTGCCAAGCCACTCGCTTTGACCCTTGCACCAGGGAGATTGTAAAATTATTTGTCTTCCTTTCCTTCAACTTGGCAAGTCTTTCCTCCGAGAGCTATGCATGGACCACGTGCTATCCTTTTTTTTTTACTATAGTGCATTAGAGCAACGTCATAATGTTTGTTTACTACATTGCTTCCCAGTCTTCCTAGGTTGTCTGTGCGGCACAAGGCTGAAGCCCTGAGCCATGTGACTAGATAGTGTCTAACACCTTTTTTTTTTTTTTAATAGGCGCTAGGTCTTTCAGCGTCTACTACTGCATAAAGGGACCGTAAGCCTTCGTGATATTAACGGATTAAGAACCAAAGCAGTTAAGTCGTGGGCTCCACGTTGTTGATCCCAGCGGCGTTAGCCTTCGGAGCCGCATTTCGCGATTCTGGAGCGGGATGAGGCCACAAAGTTTGTGAATTCAAATGTTGTGCAAGCGCTCTTCTTCCTGACACGCCGGGGATTTCAAGGCGGTTCAATAAAACGTGCAAGCCGAATTCAGCATGGTCGCCTCTGTTCACTCGTCCGCTTTGGCGGATGGCCTTCCTCGTCTTCAGGCTGTGGCCAGCTTGGCACAGCGAGCGGCTTCTCTTGCCATGGTCAAGCATCCAAAACATACTGAATAACAGAAAGTTGATATTTGAGGATCGAGAAGTTCGAGTTGGAGAGTAAGACAAGCGATCTTACTCCGTACAATCAGTTGCTGGGCCTCCAGTTTCAACGTGTAGGCGCATTTCTCGAGGAGATGCCCTCGCCTCGTGGCTTCCTGAAGTTCAAGGTTAGCTCCCATCATAGACGTCACTGGCTTAACGTTGCGGTCAACTGGTGGTGGATCTTTGGAACTTGTGCTATTACTTACACAGGTTGGGGCGATTCGTACGGGTCCAAATGGCATACCGGCTTTGGAGAACTATCTCGGGATACGCAGCCTCGTCAACTTCCCCAAAGCGGCTGTTCCACTAAAGTTGTGTCTGCTGACATCTGGAAGTCGTATCACAAACAGAAGCTGCAGCTTGTGTGTACAAAACACGGGAAAGACGATCCTCCGTCGTTAGACACAAGGTTTGTTACCTGGAAAGTTCTGAGGAGGTTCCCCAAATGTGGCAGAGAAATAAATCTCTTTACCAACCTTGCTGGGAGTCTCATGACGGATAAAGTGTGGCCGTTGTTCTAGCCGGTAGCCGGATGCGCTGCCCACGGGATTCCGTCGGGAATTTAAACGGTCGAGACGGTGATCCCTGCGTCTGGATTAGTTTTTCCACTAATCAAACCGTCGGCATCGGGCCCATTGGGCTGGAGTGGCCCCCACAAAATATGCCCCTCGGTCCAGATGTCGACCCCTCCCCCGCCATTTGACGACGATGCCCTCGACAGGCGTCCAGGGGGGCATGTGAGAGGCAGACTACTACGGGCCAGCCGGCCACAGTGGCACCGACATCAGGAGAAGAATTCCTGAAGTCGGCCGGACGACAAAGGCCCGGCCTCGTTTAGCTCGTACGCCCGATCATAGCCAGCCATCACACGATTCTTCCCAGGAGCAGAGACTCGTGTTGTTGTTAAATAGCCTCCTTCCTCTCCAATTGATTTACGTCCTCGTTGTGCTTCCTTCGCTCCCATTTCGTCCACCACCACCTCCTCTCAATTCCCTCTCACCCGTCTGCCCCCAATATCAATCCTGCGCACTAGTAATAAATACCTCATAGCCGTCAACATGGCGTCCTTGGACATCACCATCACCGGCTGGAAGACGAGGGATGTCCGCTTCCCCACTTCTTTGGACAAGACCGGCAGTGATGCCATGAACGCCGCCGGTGACTACTCGTCTGCGTACTGCATCCTGACCACGTCGGACGACAAGTTCACCGGCCACGGCATGACATTCACCATCGGGCGTGGCAATGACATTGTCTGCGCGGCCATCAACCACGTGGCGGATCGCATCAAGGGCAAGAAGCTCAGCGAGCTCGTGGCCGACTGGGGCAAGACGTGGCGGCACCTGGTCAACGACTCGCAGCTGCGGTGGATCGGCCCCGAGAAGGGTGTCATCCACCTGGCGCTGGGCGCCGTCGTCAACGCCATCTGGGACCTGTGGGCAAAGGTGCTGGGCAAGCCCGTGTGGCGCATCGTGGCCGAGATGTCTCCCGAGGAGTTTGTGCGGTGCATCGACTTCCGCTACATCACCGACGCCATCACGCCAGAGGAGGCGGTGGCGCTGCTCAAGGAGTCCGAGGTGGGCAAGGCGGAGCGCATCAAGGAGGCCGAGAACTCGCGCGCCGTGCCTGCCTACACGACGTCGGCGGGCTGGCTGGGCTACGGCGAGGACAAGATGAAGGCGCTGCTCAAGGAGACGCTGTCCAAGGGCTACCGGCACTTCAAGCTCAAGGTGGGCGGCAGCATCGAGCAGGACAAGCAAAGGCTGTCCATCGCGCGTGAGATCATCGGCTACGACAAGGGCAACGTGCTCATGGTGGACGCTAACCAGGTCTGGTCCGTCCCCGAGGCCATCAGCTACATGAAGGAGCTCAAGGACTTCAAGCCCTGGTTCATCGAGGAGCCCACCTCGCCCGACGACATCCTGGGCCACAAGGCGGTGCGCGACGCCCTGCGGCCCTACGGCATTGGCGTCGCCACGGGCGAGATGTGCCAGAACCGCGTCATCTTCAAGCAGCTCATTGTCAGCGGCGCCATCGACGTGTGCCAGATCGACGCCTGCCGCATGGGTGGCGTCAACGAGGTCCTCGCCGTCCTGCTGCTCGCCAAGAAGTACGGCGTCCCCATCGTGCCTCACTCGGGCGGCGTCGGCCTGCCCGAGTACACCCAGCACCTGAGCACCATCGACTACGTCGTCGTCACCGGCAAGCTGTCCGTGCTCGAGTACGTCGACCACCTGCACGAGCACTTCCTGCACCCCTCCGTCATCAAGGCCGGCTACTACCAGACCCCCATGGAACCGGGCTACAGCGTCGAGATGAAGCCCGACAGCATGGACAAGTTTACCTTCCCTGGTGAGCCTGGTGTCTCCTGGTGGCAGAGCGAGGAGGCCAAGCCCATCCTGGAGGGTGTCAAGATCTAAGTCCTATCTATGTCACTACATGTTACAGGAGGCAGAAGGATGGCTGAAGGAAGAGCCAGGCCGAGGAGGTCCGGTGACGATGGGTCTATGGACATGGCAGAATTTACGACGGCGTCTGTCTATGGCGACGAGTCGGTGATCAGCACCTTGTGCTAAGCTGTTCACTATAAATGGCCCAGCCAAGATTTGGTGGATTATAAAACGGGCATGCGACCACCGTGAGTCGTTTGGCAGGGCAACGATGGCATCCTGTATTTCCCGCTGCTTAACTCTTCGAAGTTAGCAGTCATGGTTATCCCTCTCAAGGCAATGTGGGCCTTGTATGCTTGGACTCTGTATCCGGGATCGAAGGGCAGTTGGTATCCCAACATGCTGGGGTATCATCTACCCATGACACCGAGCAGATAGTCAAGTTAGTGCTGTTACCTACAGAATAATGATCGAGTTACTATTGGCAACGTGTTAGAACTCTACGGCCCGTACGCCGCTTGCCTCCCGGGCCGAGCACACTGTCCGCTTCTTTGCCCGCCGGCCCGTCAAAACATGAGGAGAGGAAGTTTCAGCCGACTGTCTTGCGAACATTACCATGGCGTGACGATCGTAAATGACAACGCGAACTTTTTCTCCATCTGTTGCAGGAGAGACGCCGCTGCGTTCCAAGTTCGGACGGTCCCCCACCTATCACATTAGACATGTGGCTTGCATTTTTCCAATGCCCTGATTCCAAGTTTCCCGAAAGATGGCAATCTGCCTCAACCCCAACACATGCCAACCGCAAGATGGATATTTCGTCGACCTCGCCCTTCCCATGAGGCTTCTGGGCCGTTTAGACAATGCAAAGGGGGCACACGTTGGAAAAGCCACAGGAACCCGATTATGAAGGTTTTTCCCGGACCACAACAGGAATGGGGCGTCAGAGTCTCGGGGCGGCACAACTTGATCGTGCTCAAAACGTTGAGCGCCACTAACACGGTGCGTGCCTTTTTCTTCACCGCCAGAATGGCTTTTCTAACGGTGCTTGCTTGATGCGTAGTAGCGTACGCCTCTAGGTACGGATGGAACAGCACCATCACCAATGACGGGGCCCTGGACGTGGTGTTCCGAGAATCTCGCTGTGGTCTTCAAGCTGAGCTCACGATGCAAAATAATAAAGGGGCTGGAGGGTCAGTGGAGAAGTGTCAAGGTACCATCATAGCCCGGCCGTTCCTGTGCCTTGAACCTCCTCGTTGTCGGGAATGGCGCCGAAGGGCGTGCAAGCCACTGTATAACGTCTTTTTCCCATCATTGTTGCCGAATTTGAGTGACGCAGTCGTCGACAGAACGCAGCCGAGTCGTCATCGGGAGGAAAGGGGCAGATGGGGAAGATGAGATTGTGGCTGTCGATTGCGGGCAGATATCAGAATAAAGTCTCTGCTCAGGTCTCAGAGGCATTTCCGCCGACCGGGGGTGATGTCCCATCCCTTGCTTCTTGTGGCGATATGCAGGCCGCCTCTGGGCGATGAATGGATTCACGGGATGCCACGCGACTCGCCAGCGCCGCCACTTTAGACTATTATTTTGTCTCGCTGCAATTCAATACACAGCACTGGCATGCTGTACAACGAGACATCAGTGCGGAAGAGGAATTCTGTTAGATCGACGCTGGTGTCTGTGTGTGGAAGAGGACGGGGCCGAGGAATGAGTTGGAGTCGCATTGTAGTAGGCCAATCTCGCCAGGGCAGCCACCTGGACAGGGAGAGAAAAAGCTCTTCCGCCCAGGGCAGCTGCCCCTTCTGCCCCCTCTGCTGTGTGCCTGGGGTTTAGGACCCCTTAGGTCGTCTAGGTAGGGCTGTGGTGCCTAGAGTCAGTGTGTCTTATCTCTCCACGTCCCCTAGCAGCCGCGTCTGGCCAGTGGCCGCCTGCACCCCCGAGCGCGCGGAGTGAGGGAGGCTAGGTACCTCCCCCAAAATTCGCATTCCCCCAGCCACGAGCCCCAGCCCGTTCCTCACATCTTGGATCATGAGAATAACAATGAGGGCACATCAGGAATCAAGAAGATGGAGCATCTGGAAACCCAGGTCAGCGACCTTCGATCTTTTCTTCCAGGAGCTCCCTCCTCGGCCGCATCGACACCGACATCCAATGCCAACTCGAGGCCTGCAGCACATATGGCCGGAGTCTTAATAGGCCCAGGCGCTTCGACCGCCGCCACCACTCCACGTCATCCCAGCCAGAGTGCTGCCTCGACCGTTTCCGCCGTCGGAAGCAATTCCGCACACCAATCGCCCCTCGCCTTTGCTACCAACCACCACCCCCAGCCTGCAAGAAATCACGGTCCTTCTGTCTCGACCCCTGGCCCAGTTTCAGCGCATCGTTCTCATGTAAATGGTGGTGGTGGTGGAGGAAACGGTGGCGTCGCCGCTACTGCCGGCGCGAAGCGGAAGCTCAACGACAACGCCAGCGACGACTCGTCCCAGAGACAACAGAGAAGCAAGAGGAACAGGGTAAGTAGTGGTTGATCGTACCTGGGCGGGCAGGCGGGATCTGGCTTGCTGACCGTTGCTTTTGCGACCATTTACAGTACATCTCCATCGCTTGGTACGTCGTAA
This sequence comes from Diaporthe helianthi, assembly GCA_001702395.2. Classification (NCBI taxonomy): domain Eukaryota; kingdom Fungi; phylum Ascomycota; class Sordariomycetes; order Diaporthales; family Diaporthaceae; genus Diaporthe; species Diaporthe helianthi. Next base: position 6,159 of record MAVT02000627.1, read on the forward strand.
CTCTTCCCGGCCCGAGAGAAGCCCACAGCCCAAGCTCGATATCCGAGACTCCCGTCCGTCCAGACCGCCCGATGAGCAAGGGGACGAGCCAGCAGCTGGTGACAGCCCGCGGGTGCAGCACTTCTCGAGTCTGAGTATTGCGTCAGAGGGGGAGACAGACGACTTCAACAAGCTAACATTCACCTCTTTGACCTCAGCAACGAGTGCAAGCGGCGCAAGATCAAGTGCAATGGCGAGACTCCGTGTCAGCGCTGCGGCAACCTCAACCTCCCCTGCCAGTATGCGCCGAACTGCTGCTCCAACAACTTCAAGGACTCGGACGAGTTTAGGGAAATGAGAGACAATGTCGCCCGCCTGCAGGAGCAGGTTGACACCCTGTTTCAGTCCATGAACGCCCTCAAGCAGGAAACACTGCACCTCGCCCCGATCCAACATGGAGCCATGCCCTACCCGAACAGCGCTGCCGTTACGCCTTCCCCGTCCACAGCGACCATGTCCTCCGTCCACAGGCAAGACCTACCGCCGCCCCGGGCACCGCTCCTTTTCCGCGGCCCAACGAGTGCCTCCTTCACCGTCGACCTTGCTAAGAGCTCACTGCGCCAGATGAAGGAGAAGGGTCACCTGCCCATGCTGGACCTTGCTGCTGCCGAAGGAATCGAGGAAAACGGCGTCATGATCGACGACTCACCTGCCCCATCGCCCCATCAGCCCTGGGCCCCGGCGGCTGAAATGTCTAGGGGTCGCGCGCGAGATCCCCTTTGGAACTTTGACAAGAATGAGATGATCCGCCTGTGCAGGCTTCACGAGGAGGAAGTTGGCGTCATGTACCCCGTCGTCAATATCAACAACGTCGTGAGCCATGCCAATTCCATCTGCGATTGGATGGACGCCAGCAGTAAGCATGGGTTCGCTCCACAGGGCATGGGCCAGGACGAAGGCATCAACAGCATCTACACCCTGGAACTGAAAATCATCATGTGCTGCGCGCTAGTAGTTGAAGGGCAGGGCTACAGCCCCAAGGCCCTCCAGCTGTGGGAGAGTATGCAACCTACGGTGGACAGGATGCTCATGAGCGATCAGAGCGAAATAACAAACCTGCCCTTCCTGGCCCTTGTGGGCGGCTACAGATTCCTCTCCAACGAGGAGACTCTGGCGTGGAGGGTGATGGGCCAGGTCACTCGCTTGTGCTTTGAGCTTGGCATTCACAGGAGGGACGTCATCGACGCCATGGACAATCAACAAGACCGCAAAAATGCCATCAACACGTTCTGGTCAGCATATGTGCTGGATCGTCGGTGGAGTTTTGGCGTAGGGCTTCCTTTTGTCGTTCATGATGACAAAATAGACCCAAAACTTCCGTACCCTGTAAGTTTTATAACATGATGCTCTCCTGAACTTCCGCCCCCCCACCCCCCACCCAATCCAACCCCAATCCAATGTCAATTTCGTCGCCTAGTTGTTGAACATTTGCCAACTTCCTCTGCAGGATGATTACCCGTACCTCAAATCCATGATCACTTTCTCCAGGGTTTGCGCCAAAGTCTGGAAGCTTGTGGACTTCTTCGACCCTACCTTGACGCGCGAGATCGAGCGCAGGGAATTCGAGCAGCTGGACAGGGAGATACTAGAATGGTACGAATCGGTTCCAGAGGAGATCAAGATCGACAGACTCACAAGTCACGTACCTATACCGGGCACTCCTACGTACGACAACGATCGTCTCCAAATCTGGACACGATTGAGATTAAACCAGGTAAGTTTTGCCCAAGGTTGAAACAAGCACAAGACTAATTCGTGTGACAGATTCGCATCTGGCTATACACCCCTATTCTCCACTCGTCACACAGCATCGAGAAAAACCTTGATCTTGCCCAGCGTGTCGTCGACCTTGCGAAGGAAACAATACAGTGTCTCAGTCTTTTGAACACGCACACCGACGTCTACCGCCGCATCCAGGTATTCTACAACCACTTCCTGACCTCGGCCATCGCCTGTCTGTTCCTTGCATCAACCCACCGTCCCGGCGACTTGAGTGCTCAGTGTCGGGGTGCGTTCAACATGTCCATGGGGCTTATCGAAGACATTTCATCCAAGAGCCATGTTAGCCAGAGGCTGTGGCAGACAATCGAGACATTGAAGGCATGCGCGCCTGTGCTGGGCCTTACTGACAGGACCGATGATCGACGGGGTCGGCAAAACGCAGCGCTGGCGATGGCGGGGGTGGCGCGAATGTCCCGCGGGGCGCAACCCCCCTTTGACGTCCTGTCATCATCTGACCGGCAGGGCTCCTCCATCAGCAGCGCCAGTGTCGACCAGCGGGCGTCATCCAGCCCTGGTTTCATAGCCGGGTTTAGCGGCCCTACACAGCCCCCGGGCAGCCTCACGCCGCATGCCGGAGGAGCTTCGCCGCCGCATAGCGGGCCAGCTGGGGGCACACTGGGCCACGGCGGCCCGTCGTCGGGTGGCAATGACGCGAAGAACGGGCTCCGCCTGCGGAATGAGATGTCGAGAATGTACGAGGCGCTATCGAACGGCGTGGGTCACGGGGTCCAGCTCAATGTCGGCGGTGACGACTTCTTCGCCGGAAGCCCCAATGAGTACTCTGACAGCGAGCAGTTTATGTCCAGTGCTGATCACGGCGTCTTCCAGCGCATGAAGAAGTTGTTCTGAGCGAATGTATACACGTGCCTGTACTCCGGTGCAGGTTGATTTAAGCAAGCCATATATCATTATTTTTAACTGCAACCTTCGGGGCGTCTTTAGGTGAATTACAACGGCGAAAAAACATGCACTCAGTAACTGGTTCCTGGCGATAGGGTCAATTACCTGAAAGCTGTCAGTGCTTCCTTCGTCACCATGATTCGAAAACTGGAGTAGTCTGCTACCTACAGCCTATGGAAGATGCATCCTCTAGTCATGCTTGCTGAGGAGGATAACCATTGGGAGCAAGCTTCACGGGTCACCGGGGCCTAAATGAGCCTGAGGCCTGCACTGTTGCTAACTGTTTCCTAACTGTTTCCCAGTAGTGTGTCTTGTGAGTGAGTTCCTTGGGGAAAGGGTTCATGTTTACTTACTACGGCAGTTTACCTTTCAAAGGCCTTTCCAACTCAATTTCAAGTGGAGCACAAACAGCTGCTCATAAGGTTTCTTTTTTCATCGTCCGACATGCGGGGATAACTCAGTTGGGAGAGTGCCAGACTGAAGACAACTTCAGGCTTGACATCTGGAAGTCGGCGATTCGATCTCGCCTCACCGCATCCTTCTTTTTTTCCAAGGCCTCAGCCACACTTATTTTTTTTTGGATTGAACTTGTGAGTGGGGCGTTGGTTGACTGGCTGGCTGGGCCCGCTTGCCTTGCCAGGTGGTCCCCGTCATCTGCCGGGGTCGTTGATTCTATTGACAAAGCTGCCACTCACATGGAAGGTGGCATTGGCTTAATCTTAATCTTGATTCACCTATCAAAGACAGCTCCTTCAACTCTATAAACACTTTCGTAAGTAGCCTTTCTGTTCCTGTATCATGGATTCAAAATAATATGGTATGTATTGTTAAACTTCGTTAGAATGATAGGTACGTTACTGGTTTTGAAGTATGCGGAGACTTCTAAGTTTAGGGTAGCTACTAGAATGGGAAAATACTTACCAAAAGCTTGCAAACTTGAGTACTTATTCTGTATTTTTCTCTGTCAGTCATAGTCGACGGTCAATGGCTAACGCGACTTCAGTTATTACAGATGATTGAAGTGAGACAAGTCAACGCCAGGACCGAACCCGGTCCAACCACTATAGACATTCTCGTCAAATGAATCTCGGTCGTAGACTAGCACAGTCGCCTTAACCCGCGGATACTCCCTGGTCCGGAGCCCAACCTCCACCGCCGGCAAGGGGACCTCGGACTGATTTTCAGTCCGGGACGAGACATGCCGAGGCCATGAGCGAAAGTCGGTCTGTCTCGCCTCGGAGCGCTGGTACAGCCTGTGGGCGGAATGGACCCCCGACGCGGGCCCCCGTGGCACCGGCCGCGGCAGCATCGTCCGCCGGCCCTCGAGCTTGGCCAGCGCCTCGGCACGCGTCGCCCTGGCCGCAGCCTGTTGTCCTCGGATGATGGGCTTGAACGCGGCCGTCAACGTGCGCTGCACGGCCGCTACCAAGGGCGGGTCCTGTCGTCTCTGGTCGGCCGGCCCCCCCCCAGGCTGCTGGCTAGGTTCGGGATCGGGGTCGTGAAGGAGGCCTGCCCGGATGCCGAACGCAACCAGGGGCGTCCGCGCAGGCCCACCGGCCAGCACCCTGCCGCGCCCGTCCGCGTACGTGCCCGTGGCCCTGGTGAGCGCCGGGGACATGTCGTGTGGCTCGAAGCGGGCCTCGCCGTCCTCGCGGGGCGCCCGCAGGTAACTACTGCCGCCGTTCCTGTGTATCTCGATGGCCGCCATGGCCCGGAGCGAGCCGAACTGGTACCACATCTGGGGCGTTATGGTCCACCGCGCCGCGGAGTCGCTGTCGACGGTGCCGATGGCGATGAGGTGGAGCCTCTCGAGGTTGGGGAAGGTCCTCGCGATCGCGTGGCACAGGTAGGTCCTCTTGTTGGGCTCCCGGAAGGCTTGCGCCGAGACCGCGAGGGTGGTCACATGCGCCGCGCCCAGGCTGTCCAAGAAGGGGATGAGCTTCAACTGCGAAATCGTGCGCATTGAGAGCGTCCCGTTCTGGCTCGCGCGGTTGAAGAAATCCGTCATGTAGTCGGAGTCGAGGAGGAAAGTGTCCCGGTTGCCCCGGAATCCCATACCCGTGGGCTTGTGATCAGAGTCGCAGAACCGGAAGAAAGAGTTGCACTCCTCCCTGGCCTGCTGGTCTTCTCTCATTTTGGCGGCCATGGCGGCGCCCCGGCGACTACCGTGTTTCTCAAGCTGTAGAACTAGCCTTCTCGCCATCCATCTGATGTCCTTCCACTCCATGTTGGAGTCTGGTTCGGGATCTGAGGGGCCCCTGATGTTTGAATTCAAGACAGCAGCAGCGAACTCGAGCGCTTCGTTTTTGGTGAGCCCCTGGCCGCTAATCCTTGAGGACATGCCGTACCTGAGGATCGCCTCTGGGAAATTCGGCAGGGGCATGTCCAGCGCCGGGTAGTGAAAATCCTTGATCCAGTCAGCTTTGCACGAAGGGCTGGAAACTTTTTGCCAGAGGAATGTATTCTCCCAATCTAGGTCGTCGGAAATTGCCAGGTTGGACTGTGGCCGGAGGTGGAATAGTCTCATGGGATAGTTGACGTACCTCTTTATTAGGCCTTGTTTGTTCCTCAGTCTCTCCAGCGCCAGAACGGGGACGTCGTTTGGCGCCCTCAGGTCTGCGAGCTCTGGTGGCTGGCTGAGCCGGAGGTGGGGAGGAGAGGGAAATTCCCAGGGCTGGGGGCCCCTTTCATCATATGGGAATGGGTGCTGCTCTCTCTCTTCTCCATAGTACGTGTCTCGTCCATTGTACATTCCTTGTTCTTGGTACATCTCTTCTTCTTGGTTCAGTTCTTCCTCTTCGTCCGAGTACGTCTGTGATTGGGCCATTACATGTTCAGTTCTGAGGTTACCACTCAGGGGAGTAGTAATCTCAACCCAGCGGGTTCGCGCGAAGTCGACCGAGGTCTGGATGCGCCTCAGCCCTGGTAATGGTCGATTCAAGCGGTGAGCCATATCCTTGACTCGGCTCAGGCTGATTACAGTCCAAACTTAGAATCTATCGGAAAGACTGCTGGGCGACCAGAAGTCAGCAGCGCGCAACAATCCGTCAAAGTGAGCCCGGCCCTGCAGGGGCATGTGGAACGGCTAAGTGTGAATGACTTGATTCATCACACATCTACATATACACGCCCATCCTCATCGCGGGGACAATGCCTATTGTTAAGCAAAACTTATTTCAAGGAAATCAAGAAATAAAGGTCTCGATTTTACTTAGACAAATGCTGCAAGTATTCTTTCATCAACGCGGGACGTGCTTAGATGCGTCTTTGTTCAGTCAGTCGTCATCGCCTACCGAACAATTCGCTTACATTTTGACAACCGAGTACCCACGTTGGTATTTTGGCCGGATATGGTGAGGCTGTCTGAAAGCTTAAATCTTACATCATGATTCTTTCCATGCTCACCCAGGTAACTTATTTACCTACCTACGGAGTACACCTACCTACCCTACCCTGGGGTAAGTAGGTACCGCTTGCATGTTAATCTCACGATAGCATGAAAATGAAACGGATTCATTGCCAAAAAGGGCCCAATAACTGTGTATTCAATGTTTGCATGAACGATTTTGAATACATACCTAGGTATTAGTTTCTAGTGGTTCCACCTTGGGCTTTCATGTTCATATGCCCATACGCTACAGTACTTGTGTACAAATTACAAAAAACTTGAAGATGCTACCTAGGTATTGATGAGGGTATGCCCAAGACACAAAACATAGGAAAGCACGCTGTGAGTTCAAAACTTTAGCTGCCTTGGCTTGAGTTTGACCTGCCAGTGGCCACTCGCAAATTGCATAGTGATGTACTGTCTGAAGTCAATGTCCTGACCAGGCACCTCGATGACATCAAAGCGGCTGAAGATGTTGGCTGCCACCATTCGCATCTCAGCCCAGGCAAAGCTAATCGCAAGAAATTCGTGTTAATAAAGACACTCGACAACAAAATATGGGCTGAGGAGATCCTTGTGTGACTTACTTGATGCCTATGCAGGAATGTTTTCCGCCCGAGAAGGGATAGTATGCATCCATGCTGTGAGACCATGCAGTCAGCCAACTGTAACACAACATGATACAAATTCACGTGTACTGGAAAGGTTACTACTAAGTAGGCGACTTACTCAGGAGCCGGGGCGCCCTCCCTCTTATCCTCTGACAACCACCGCTCAGGCCAGAACCGCTGCGCCTGGGGCCAGTGATCCTCGTTCAGGTGCAGAGCCCGGTAACTAGTACTGACCACAGTGTGAGGCGGGAGCCTGTAGCCCATGATCTCAACCCACTCGTTCCCGGTGCGGCGGCCCATCTCGGAGGCGATGGGGTGCATCCTCAGGTTCTCCTTGATACACGCCTCGAGGTATTCATACCGCGGGTCCGACCGCACCGTCTTGGACGTGATGATGTCGTCGTCCATGACGGCCAGGGCGGGCAGGCTCGCCAGCAGCTTGGCCCTGACGCGCGGGTTGCGCGCCAGCTCGAGGAACAGGCACGCGATGGTGCCGCTGGTGGTCTCGGACCCGGCGAGCAGCACCTCGGCTATCTGGTCGATGATGTCGCGGCTGCTCATGGCCGTGCCCGTGTCGGGCTTGCGGCCCTCGTCGATCATGTGCTGCAGCAGGTCCTGGCGCTCGACGTCCGCTGCGTTCTCGGAGCCGCTGCCGCTGCCGCTGCGGCGGCGCACCACGGCGTCAATGGCCGTGATCATCTCGGCTGGCCAGTCGAACTTGATGTCCCACCCCAGCTGGCGGAAGAACTTCTTGACGTAGACGGTGCGGTACCGTTTGGCGAGCCCGTCAAAGATGGAGCGGGGGATGGACTTCCATACTTGCTCGTCTACGCCGTTTTCTATCTCGGTCAAGTCTGGGTTTGTTTGTCCGAAGCCTTTGCCGAAGGAGCATTCTCCCATTCTATGGGGGAACCAGAGTTAGTTAAGTGATGGGGGATACAAACTGCATGTGGCTGGCTTTCTGCTACTCACATATCAAGGGCCACATTGTGGAGGTCATCCATCAGGTCCACCTGGAAACCGGTGTACTTGACAACTTGAAGGTTGCGGTCGATTTCATTTTGGTACTTTGACAACAGGGCCCGGACGGTGTCTTGGAAGTAAGACTCCAGGTTGTCGATGTAGTTGACAGTAAAGGCCGGGGATAAGAAACGCTTCAGCTTCTTGTGAGGCTCGTAGCGACTGTTGTAGAGTATCATGTTTAGCCAGGGGATATTTTTTTTGTACCTATGTAAGGTAAACAGCATAGTACTTACATGTCGCCAAACAATCCGGGACTCATCTTATCCCGCGAGATTTCAGAGTACATTGCGACCTTCTAAGCTGGGGAGGTCTACCTTGACCAAGATCTGCTTGAGGGCATCTTTGTCTGAAACCCAGATCTGGCGTGGGCCGAGACGGACGATAGATCCATATCTGGAGTGTGCTTTCTCGACAGTCTTCCAGATCTCTCCTGTTTAGAAGCCCCACATGAGGTGTGTCGTAGTCAGTGGTGCATACCCTAGGGTACCATGGCCCTGGTATGTCACGCAAGGGCGAGCGGATGGCTCTTAGGGTGCTGAGGGCAGACTTGACAAGAATGGTCAATGTAACCAGCACCGCGGCTACAGAGATCAAAGTGATGAGAGCCATTGTGTCTCGGCTAGCCTCTGCTAATTGTTTCCGAATCCTTGGTCACTTGGAAAAGAGACCACGGAAAACACTGGGAGTCTCCAGCGGAGTGAAATTTATCTTTGCTTCTGTCTGGTAGATGGTAGAAAGGAAGAGTAAAGGGACTTGAAGTGGTGTTTTGATTCTGAAGATCTAGATCGGGCCAGTGAATTATACGGAAGAGATACAGAGCTGCTCGTCGCATAAATCACAGCGCGACTTTCCCCAGGCTTCATTGCCACCGGGAAGTGATATTATTTATATTGCCTAAACTATGGTACCTAGACAGGTATCGGGAATCCGGTCATCTCAAGTGCTATTATATTTTATCTCCGTCCAAGCACAGCACAACACAACATTTAGTTCGTCTCATCTGACCAGCCAGGATCCGAGCCCAGATTCGGCATAGCCACGGCGGATCGGGAGCACAAGGCGATAAAATCCATGGATAGACCGTCGTGCGTCACATTCAATGATTCAACGCCGCATACTCTTGGTATAAAGCCCACTCTCGCTGGTCTATTGTGTTTCATCCAAGACATCCATGTATGATGGCCTGTCAGATCCATCCGGTTCGCGGACCGACGATTCAGGGCTCTTCAAATGTTGCTCAAGTGTAAGCTCGAGGGGGATTTCCACATTGTAAAGGATTGTTTCACAATCAGAAGTAGCAAATAAGCAGGAACCTATAGACCCGCCAGCCTACCTTGGTACTTAGCTCGCATGGGGTTCGCATCATGCCGCCCTGGTACTACCTAGGTAACATTTGAACCACGTCTACGGTAGAGCAAGACTAACCATTACAACATCCTAGGGCTGATATGAGCTGAACGGCAAAGGAAAACATGAATAATGTTGACCCGGCTGATGCAATTGCCAAGCTGGAAACAGATGGAACATAGACTGGGGATTACCCGAGGCTTTTCCCGGCTAGTAGCACGCAAGCGGAAGCAGGATTAGATAGTCCTCGTCTCTGTCAATCGACTAGACAGATTATGCCAGTGGTCACCAGATGGTGGGCCGCCTCGCGGAAGATCACAATCGCACGGATACCCTAGGGTAGTCACTCTGGTCCGCGAACATTGGGATAGTCTTGGCCTTCGAGGGGGTCTGGCCAGAGGTTCGCTTAAGAAAAAACAAGGTTTATCATTAGAAGGAGGACTCGGAGAGCGGGCTGGAAGCGGGCTATGCTCGATCTAGAACTTCCGGAGTCACTTGCATTTCGTGGAGATGTGTGGAAAAGCTTAATTGTCTACCATGTAAATCGACGGCGGAGCAGTCCAGGCTTTATGAAGGCTTAGGGTACCCATATGTTACTGGGGACCGTAAACAGAACTTGGCCCGAGTATAAAACTTGGAGCTGGATTTAGTGTAAAAGTCATAGATTGGCTTTGAGGTCTGAACCCAATTCATAGATAAATAAAGTCTCCCCGCTCGGCTGCGCGCGCGCCCTTCACATAGTGCTTGCGTGATGCAGCTTGAGATTTTGTAAGCGTTCCATACTAGACAGTATTAATACTTACTGCTCCGGCGCCGCCAGGCCCTTTCTGACAGTCAGTTAGTTAGAGTCTTACAGTAATACGGTACATTACCATAATCTATGTACCTGTAGACTCCGTAGAAGTCCATCCCCCGCCCCCCGAGAGGGGCTGCTTTGGCGCATTGAGTGCATAGCCGGTCGACTTGTCGCAATAGGCGGTGGATATTACCTAGGTACCTCCCTAGCTAGGGAGGACACATCGAAGATAGCCGACTTCAAAGGGACCCCATATCCGACGGCTTGGAAGTCACTTCTGTGAGCAGAGATGAGGGGCCAGGACAGGCCAAGGCTGGGCCGTGTTGGAACATGTGTGCCACGGGGCTGGTCTGATGCCCACTAGAGGGGGCAACTTGAGACAGCCAGATCGATTTCATCCTTTGACTATAGGGTAGGGAACCCGCCCGTGCAGCTTCGAAAATCCCATCGTCCAAAACCTATATCTATGTCTGCCTCATAGGTAGTCACTTAGTCAGGCACTTGCCAACCTTCAAGGACCGACCTGGACGATGCTATACCATGTGTCAGTAATTGTCCAACCGCCTAGGTAGACCTGCCGGGCATACATGCGGAAGAACGCTGGCGTGAAGCTGCTTGTCGCCGCTGGGCCACGTGCTGACTCGTCCTGGGAGTTGCAGACAAGCAGTTCACCCAAGACGCCAGGGGTAAAACTGTGCCGAGGCGAGGACAATAGATCGATCTTGAGGGAATAGCTCACCGCCGGAGGCCCGTAGGCAGAGTTGTGAAATCAAATCGGCCAGACACGTCTCGAGAAGTGGAGTTGAAAGAACGACAACTAATAGGACAACACGTGCGCGGAGCGTGCGTTGTGCAGTAGGGATGCAGATTATGCACGTGTGCAGGATGTGATCAAGATTATTATTATTAGGGGAAGGCGATGGATCGTCATGAGCGGCGATCCCTCTGGAGACGTCGATCATTCTAGACCTCCTGTATCCCCTACCCCTAACCCCTCTGCCCCTACCTATGAACAGGAGGCTGACCAAGCTGGCACGTGATGTGTCAGATGCATTTCGGATGCAATGCATCATCGGGGGCGAGAGAAGCGCAGGGCCTGCGTTTTCGTGTCACCAAGCCCTCGTGACCATCTGTTGACTTGGCAGTTGTGTCTATGAACACGGTACTGTCTAGGGGTTTCCATTAACTCCTGCCGCAGAGCAACTTGTATGGTGTGTAGGAGAGATCCAATGTTAGGAAAGGATCCCTTATATTGAGAAAATATAACTTCTGTGTGGGTTCACAGAGACAGACTAGCAGACATAGTAGAGTGAGTCTCTTGCAAGTAGTAGCGTTGCATATAAAACACGCATGTGACCGTTCAAAACGTGTGAAGAGAAGACTTGGTCGGTGGGAAGAAACTTACCTGTAGACATCAGAGGATGTCAGAAGTGCCTGCTGCTGCCTGCATGACAAAGATTAAGAAGGGAAAACCTGTTCATACCAGAACCAGGGATGCCAAGCAGGCAGGTCGGACCCCCCCCCCCAAAAAAAAAAAATAACAAGCATGTCATACTGCATTGTCCTACTGTAAATAAGTGTAGGCTTGTGGTGGTCGCACTGCATGTGGTGTGTTTCGAATCGGGAGTTTCAACGAGGGGCTCCAGGGTTGGGATGGTTCCGGCAGATCGTAGAACCCTCTTGATAACCCTCCCAAGAAATTGTGAGCTGTGTGGGCTTGACTTTTTCTTTCATCAATAAGGTTGGAGCCATTACACGTGCAAATTGGTCGGCTACCGTTGCAGGAAGTCCTGCAGTAGACCAGGAACGGCCAGCCCGTGGCACACAGACTACCTACCACACGGTATGAACACTGAGCAGCTTATTTACCTCGGCCATCCGTCCCTTTTTCCTTTTTCCTTTTTCCTGTTTCCTCCGACATGACTTTCAAGGTTCACTTCCAAGGTTATAAAATGCACTACTGTACTGTAATGCTGTCAATGATGTGTTTTTCTTGTGCCACTGCCAGGTGCCTGCCTGCCCCTCTCTTGCCTGCCAGCGATGCACACAGTACCTCAACGGTTTTGCCCCTCCTCCTCCTCCTCCCCTATGTAAGGCATTTTCTGCCCTCGGTTCCGAGTTGCCTCCATCTTAGACCAGGGGTCCCCCATCCACATGGACCCGTAGCCAACATGGCGGCCCATAAAAATTGCCGGGGCTGCTGAGCTTGGGACCCTGAATCTGAATTGGTGGTGCCCTGAGGCCCTCTGAGTCTTAGCCAGATGTCTGCCAGTCGTCTGCCAGCCCAGCTCTTCTCCACTCCCGCCCAGCTCCCCAGCTCCCCAGCTCCCCCAGCTGCCCCAGCTCCGCTAGCTTCGCTATTCCTGCCTGCGCTACACTACGGAGTACATACACAGTAGTCCTTGTGCCGCGTACCAGTGCCAAAAAAAGCCAGTGTTACACGGGCCGTCGCACAACGTCCTGCACAGTCAGACTGACGAAGAATGACTCCTTGGCAGAGTTTTGCATGTGAAAGCCCCCTTTGGACCTCGCGAAGTCCGTAGAGGCTTGGCCCTCTGATCACCCCGCCAAGATCCAATCCAAGGCCACGGACCTGCACGAGTCTAGCCGCATGGGACGTTGCCGAATCGCTGATCTAGACTGCAATCTGACTAGAAGGGTTCCAGAGTTTTCCCTTTGCCTTCTTCTCAGGGGGGAAGTGGGATGGATGGAAGGCACAGAGAGGGAAAGGAGTCGGATGGAGTCAGCCTGTGCCGTGCCCAAGGCGGCTTGCTGGCAGGGCTGGCTGGCAGGCTGGTGAGTGATCCATCCGTCTTTTTCGCCGCCCACAGGCCTGCGCCTGTCTATGCGTCGTCCATCCTTTTTCACCGCCAGGATGGGGGGCCACGGCCACCTGGGCCGAACCGGGGCCATCCACGGACTGCCCTGCTGCCGGATCCATCTCGCTGTCTGGAATCTGGCACTCAGGCTCTGTGGCCTTCAGGGGACCGAGACGCCTGGAGGCCTGGGCCGGCAACGGGGACCCTCACTGCTGCTAAGGGTCCTCCAAGGGTCCATGGGGGTCCATGGGGTCCAAGCAATCCAGTTCCAAGTCCCAAACCAGCCAGCAGGGGTCACACTTGTTGATATCGCTCGAGCGGTCGGGGGTCAAAAATTGTTGATATCGTGTCCAGATCCCCAGACCTAATTAAAAAAGAACTTTCTTGGTCCCCGAATCATTCACTGAAACCCCCTCGTTCTCCAGCCGAGCTCGTCACTGTTTCGTCTCTCTTGCCTGCGCCAACACTCTCTCGCGACTCGCAGCCAGGAAGAGTCAGACTGTGGTGTCTGATTACCTTGGGTAGACTACACTGAGAGGTCTAGGTGCAGACAATTTTTGTGAGAAAAGGAAACAGACCAGATCTACAGCCGCAGCCATGGCCATTTCAATCACCTCGGTCCAGACGAGGAGCAAGAAGGCGAAGCAGCAGGTGAGCCCCCTCCTCCCTCGCCTACAGTCGTCAATAGCGACACTGCGTGCTATCTGTCGCCCTCGTTGAGGGGGATAATCACCTGATACAACCATCTTGACCTGTACTGATACCATCTTTCATAGGCTGCTCCTTCCGCTGCCATCAAGTTCGAGGCAGAGCCCAAGGAGCAGGATTTCCCCGACGTCAAGACCATCAAGAGCTGGATCCCAGAGCACTGCTTCCAGCCAACGGTTGCCCGCTCCATGAGCTATGTCGTTCGCGACTATGCTATGGCCCTCACCCTGGGCTGGGCAGCCTTGACCTACATTCCTCAGATCGAGAACACGCTCTACCGCTCTGCCGCCTGGATTGCCTACGGCTACGTCCAAGGCCTCATTGGTGTTGGTATCTGGATTCTGGGCCACGAGTGCGGCCACGGTGCTTTCTCCGTCCACAACAAGTTCAACGACGTCATGGGCTGGTTCATGCACTCGTCGCTCCTCGTACCCTACTTTAGTTGGAAGTTTAGCCACCACCGCCACCACCGTTTCACCGGCCACATGGAGAAGGACATGGCCTTTGTCCCCCAGACCGTTGCCGAGCGATCGCGCAAGCGCCTCGCCAACTTCTACATGGACGCCGACCTCTTCGAGGACACCCCCATTGTGCAGGCGATCAAGCTCGTGTTCCACCAGCTGTTCGGATGGCAGACCTACCTCCTGACCAACGCCTCGGCCGGCAAGGGTAGCTTGCAGCGCGATGGTAGCTGGTTCCGCATGAGCCACTTCGAGCCCACCTCTGCCGTCTTCAGGCCCAACGAGGCTTTCTTCATCGCGCTCTCCGACCTGGGCCTGGCCCTGACCTCGGGCGCTCTGTACTACGGCTCGACAATCTACGGCTGGCAGACGATTGCTCTCCTCTACATCGTGCCCTACATGTGGGTCCACCACTGGCTCGTCGCCATCACTTACCTCCACCACAACCACCCCCAGGTGCACCACTACGAGGCCGAGTCATGGTCCTACGTCAAGGGCGCCCTTGCCACCATCGACCGCGACTTTGGCTGGGTCGGCCGCCACCTGTTCCACAACATCATCTCTGACCACGTTGTTCACCACCTTTTCCCGTGAGTTTTTCCCCCCCACTCCCTTGCCGTCGCTTATTATCACCGAAATTGGTGACTAACAACCGACCTACAGCCGCATTCCTTTCTACAAGGCTGAGGAGGCCACCGAGGCCATCAGGCCCAAGCTCGGCAAGCTCTACCACCGTGACGACCGCCCGTTCCTCGGCCAGCTGTGGTCTGTCTTCACCACATGCAAGTACGTCGAGAAGGACCCCAACGTACCAGGTGCAATGAGGTGGGCCGACCTCAAGGAGAACTAGAAACTTTTCTTCCTGCTGTTAGAGATGGCTGCGTTAGATCTCCTCGAGAGAAAACCTCTGAGACGAGGTTTTCTTTCATGCTGTTCTAGACTCGATACTCTCCAAAAACCATGGACGGGACCTTGTGATAGACAGATCAGAGCCGCAGTGGTTTGCGGATCATAGATTAGAGAGAGGCTGGGCACAAACGTCGGCTTCCATGCCAAATGATAGACGGGCTGCGTTTAGACCATAGAGAGAACAAGACAATAAAGACTTGTTGATACCTCACCAAACTAGTCCTCGACATTTCTCTCTTACGCTGAGAATTACCCGCGCCATGCACGGTCACGAGTTTTGTATCATGGGTTTGTCAACCATGGTTGGTTTGAACTGAAGAGTAGGCCATCAGGATCCCTGATGTAAAAAGCAACCAGATACCAAGGGTGCGATGATGGGATAGTGACGGCTATCCCGATATTGTTAAAAATTTAAATCTAAGTAAAGAGTTAAAAATAAAATTTTAACCGAACTGTTACTAAAAATGTAGTAGACTCTGAAGCAAAGTCTATGGTAACTATCATGTGATTTTATGTAGTCTAAGTGTTGAGAGGCAGCTAGAAGGGAGCATAACACACTTGAGCACATAGACACAGAGTCAGCCGGACTGGGTAAGTAGAAGTAGCTTGTGGAGAGAGGGTCGGACAAGGAAAGAAAAACAAATGCCAAGAACGAGAAGAAAAGAGAAGAACATACCAACGTCAGCACCATCCCAGCGCCCACAAGCGCGCTCCTGACGACGGGCACGGCAAAGTGCAGGCCGGCCTGCAGCGACCAGCCGTACAGCAGCAGCCCGGCGGGGATGAGCGGGCTCGCGTAGACGATGGGGACGAGGCGGTTCTCTGGCGGGTGTCCCTTTTCCGACCTTTCGGACCGCCGCATGGCGACCCTGTCCATGACTGTCGCGCTGAGGGCGACGCCCGCTGCGAAGCAGACCATCAGGCCGATGTAGACCAGGCCCACCGTGGATGTGGAAAAGGCGTAATTGTCTCGAAAGACTGTGGGTAGGGTTGCGAGGAAGATGAATTGTATGGGGTGGGCGAGTTGCGTGTGCTTGTTGAATGTGCTTCTTGTGTGTGCATTTGGGTTGTACTTCTTTGGGGGGGGGGGAGGCGGGAATTCCTAAAGGGGAAGAGGTGATGGCGGCGGTGTCGGTGATGGCTAACGATGTATCCCGAGACCACTGCTAGGTATATCGAGAGCAATGAGACGACGGGGTTGGTGAAGAGCAGCAGGAGTGGTCTGCGCAATGCTCTTGCTACCATCCTGGAGAGAGGAACCGCGTTAGCATCCGCGAGCTTGGAGGTGTACCTCTTGTCCTTGGTGATCTTGCGCATGTCGTGAGCTATGCGGCCCAGGATGACCCTGGCGGTGGTCTCGCGGGGGAACAGCATTGAGGCAACCGTGAGGATTCCGCCCTGCAACCGTTCAACAGGAAGTCAGCCAGCATTCAGACATGAGGCGACAGGGCACCCACAGCAGCAGCAGTAAAGTAAACAGTCGCCCTCCAGCCGTACGCATCAACCAGAGGCCCTCCAATCATGGGCCCCGCGGCGAGTCCCAGCAGCGGCGCGACGACGGCGACCGGCATGACCTTGCCTCGGAGGTGCAGAGGCACGATGTCGGCCATGGTGCCCGCGCCGACGGCGTTCGGCGCTGAGGCGGCACATCCCGCCACGAACCGCAGGGCGAGTACGGAGTAGGGTGGTAAGGTTCGGGGACTGCGCCAGGGCCAGCGTCGAGATGATGAAGATGAGGTTGGTGGCGTGGTAGATGCCGAGGCGGCCGAAGAACTTGGAGAATGGGCCAAAGACACTGTTTTGGTGTTTTTGGTTTTCACTGGTCAGCGCGATCTTTCTTTCCCTTGGCTTACTTTCATTTTCGACCACTTTCCTTTTCCCCGCGTTGTTGTTTCCTTCCCTTAGCCCCCCCCCCCACCGCGCGCCTCCCTAAGGGTCTGTCTGAACATGAAAAACTTACAGTGGAGCGATCCCCCACCCTAGCGCGTAGATGGAGACTGTCATGATCCCGAGCAGCTTGCTCGTGGTGTGGAACTCGCTTAGAAGCTCCGGCACCCCTGGCGAGAATATCGCCGTCGCTAAGGACCTGTTCGCGACGATAAGCTTTCTTAGCCCTGCTGTTCATAAATCCTCCCCGGTGGTGGGCGGGCCTGCCGGTAAGTGTGGGGTGCGCCACAACCCTAGAGCTTATTACTCACCCGATGAACAACATACAGCTGACAAGGCCCAGGTTCACCCAGTTCTTGGACCAAGGCCAGTTGGTTGGATTGTTTGGGTCCGAGTCTGAGTCCCAGTCCACGATGAAGTCCTCCGGCCTCTGCTGCTTCTCTGACCTGTCGTCGGACCTCGAGCTTCGTTGCGGCCCCGACCGCGATTGCGACCTAGACTGCGACGTTGGCCGCTAGGATCTCCCGCCACTCCCTGTCCCAGTCCCCTACCTTTTCGTCCTCGAGGCTGAACGACCTTTCCACAAAGATGGTGAAGCGCCGCAGGTTGTCAATCGAGATGTCGGCCGACATGCTTGACCATCGTGCCCTTGGCGGGGGCCTCGGAGGGGTCCTGGGTGAAGACGGCGTGCTAGATGAGTCCCTGTTCATCGTGAGGGAGGAGAGTGAGATACGCCTTGATTTCATCTGGCTCGGGTTACGATTGTTGTCGAGGAACAAAGTCGATGAGAGAATAACGGCATCACTTTCGCTCCTCGTTCGAGTGCTAGTCCAGTAAACGGTAGGGAACTTTGTAGAGCACTTCAATGTTGAGAGTATCTACAAGCCCAGGAGGTTTCTGTCAACTGGTCAACAAGTGCTCGCACGTCCGGTTCCGCAGGGAAATCGAAATGCTTTTCCGATCGCTGAGAGACGTGTTAACAATGTTTCACTGACACAATTTATTAGATTGACACAATGCTTGAGGGCAATGTTGAGGTTGAGCACGCAAGCCGAAAATCCCTGGATTCTGCAATTGATACCCGACACGGTTACATACCCTAGGGTAGGTATACTATTACTAGAGCAAGTACTTTCTAACCAAGGGGGACTGCATACGGCTACATCTGCACGGAGTAGACGAATCAAGAACGAAACCCCTGGCCAAACAGATTGGGTGCCCTTGCATTTGTAGAAGCTAGTGCTCACGACCAGTTCCTGAGTCGTCGGCACTCGCACTCGGTCTATGGTACTTTTAGTATATTACATCAATCATATGGTGCTGCTGCTCTTGGCTGCAGAGGCAAGTAAACACAAGCATCAGCCATATGAGACACTCACTATTACCACCACACAACGCGACGCTCCGCCCAACCTTCGGGTCTCAAGTGCTCCATCTCAAGTTCGGGTCGACCCAAGGCACTGCCTATTCGGGCACGACCCCAAACAGCCAAGATGGCCACGCCAGGCGAAAACTGCAACACGTGGAGTCATTCCGGCGCTTCCAAGTGTTATGCTTGAGTTACAGGACTCTGTCTGCGACGATCTACAGGCATGGGTGAATACGATTGAGTCGGGAGACACGGCACCTGGGCGGAGCCGGTGCCCGTGTTGTCCAGATGTCATAATCGCCATGTCCGTGCTGGAGGCCATGAATGTGTCAGTCTAAATCGATGTTCTGCCCGTAGAGACGGGCTTTTTGACACTGTGTCTTTTGCAAACGCTGGGTCTCTGAGCATTTATCACTATATGAAGGGACCGTAGGCCTTCGGGTCGTCTACGGATTAAGAACAACACCACTTAGTTAAACTATTTAAAGGCTAGCTTAATTAGCTAAAGCTAAAAAATAAAAATAAAGTACTTGGCTTTCTAACTAATAATAACTTGAAAAAGATTATAATTATATATATTAAAGATATTTAAACTTAGGTTAAGGGTATATATAATAAAAAGGAAATACTTTATTCTAATTATTATTATATTTATAAAATTTATAAGTTAAACTAAATAGCTAATCTTTAAAAGTAGTTAAATAGTATTTTATGTTTTATAACTATTACTAAAGCTATTAAAAAAATACTAGCTCTAGTAATTAAAATATTATATAAATATATAAGTATTAAAGTTTAATTTATTAAAAACTATCTCTTTAATTAATTTATCCCTAATAGTATTATTAACTAAAACCTATTATATTAAAAAATTAAAAAAGCTATAAATACTAATAAAGGTAATATATAATACGTAAATTTAATTGAAGTTTTTTAATATTGTTTAAAGATTATATTTTACTTTAAATTAGCTTACTATAATAATTAAAAAAGCTATAATAGCTTTATAACTATTATAAAAAAGTTATTTATATACTTCTTAATTAAAGTAAAACCTTAGCTTAGAAATATATCTATATTTTATAAATTAGTATAAGTATAATACCTTATTATATTATTAGATATAATAGCTAGTTAGTAGTAGCTCTAGCTCCCTTCTAGTTACTATAAGTAGTAGCCCCTATAGGCCT
>MAVT02000628.1:0-25361 GCA_001702395.2 Diaporthe helianthi
GGATTAATATAATAAGGGAATAGATAAAGGAACTAGTTAGTATATAGCTTAATTTCTTTTACTAAAGGATCTATTTAATAATATCTTCCTTTTAGTTATAAGAAAAATATTAAGTAGGTTGTATTTACTTATTCAAGGGTTTAGTACTCTTTATTTACTTTAGTAGTATAAACTTAGGTATACTAAACTAATTAGCTACTAAATAAAGTATAAGGCCCTTGTTTATAACTATAAATACTATGTTATATATTTAAAACTATTTATAGTCCTTTAATCTACTATATAGCTTCTTTTTAGGCACTATATTAAGTAATTAGGTTAGTAGTAGAGTAGAGAAGTAAAATTTAATTTATAAAATTTACTATCTTAAAAAGTGTATAATTAGTAAGGGATTCTACTAAGCTATACTATTAGTAAACCTTATAGTATACTATTTAATACTTAAAATATATAGATTTATTAAAGAGCTTTAAGTTAACTATAAGAACTTTATAATAACTATAGAATTAAGTAAATAAGTATAAGTTAAAAACCCTTACTTTATATAATATAGCTAAAATTTACATAGTCTAAAGGTAGGGGTAGCTAAAGGTAGGGGTAGCTAAAGGTAGGTAGTTTATAGTACTACTCTCTTACTATTTAAATAAGAATAGAGTAGTATAAAGACTATTTACTTATCCTTCTACTTCTAGTTTATAGCCTTATTATAAAGGATATAAAAACTATTAAGTATATTTAAACTATATTAATTAATAATATAAAGGGTAGGAAGGGGGAGATAAAGGTACCTCTTAAGAGTAACTACTACTATAAGTATAGAGACGTTAAAGTCTTTATATATAGCCTATAGGCCCCTAAAGAAGCGTCTAATAGTAAAGACGCCTAATAGAAGAATAGTTGGGGGAAAGGGGGGGGAGGGGGAAAAATATAGTTGTGGCTGAAGCCGTAATTTTCCGTTTAACTATGCTTTATCTGATCATGTAAGAGATTTGATGTTCCATCTATGTTGCCATGCATAAGACACATATTTACGCTTCCCAGACAAAGCGGCCGCCCGGCACACAGGCCTCAGCCCCGCACCTAGACCACTATTTGAAGTTCATTACGGTGTCCGGCACGAAGACAAGGTGGCAATGATTTTTATTAACATGAAAAGGAACAAGAGTCAGGCAAGAAACATCACGACAAGCGAAACTCTAAGGGCAGAGTGTTCTAGTTAGAGTGTTCTGAGCATCGACATGATGCACGCACATGCAAGGTAGTACCAGACAGAGCCTGTCGCACACTTATGACGTCCCTGGCACGAGGGCGGGCTCTGAGGCCGCTGGTCCGGCAGGACATATCTTTTCCAGGCATGGCAACTGGGCGACAAATGCCGACGCTAATAAATATGAAGTCAGCACGATGACCATCTATCTGATCAAGGTGTGACACAAAGAATTGTAGACTTGAAACAAGAGTGACAAGTTGTAGTTGTTAGACAAGCAAGTCGCCAGATAATTAACAAGCCAGACGGCAGACTCGAGTAGAAAGACAACCTGGAAGACAAAAAGCACTACGTACGGCAAGGGCACCCACTGGGTGGCTCGGGCAGCAACCAAAGCGGCTACAGAGCCCTCGGCGAGGCCCAGCTCCTCTTCATCGGCGGCAGGTACGTGGGGAGCTCCGACGGGGCCACCTTCCCCGTCACGAACCCGATGACGGGCGACATGTTGTACGACTTTGCCTCGGCGACCACGGCCGACTACACGCGGGCCATCGAGGCCGCCCACGACGCGTTCCAGTCGTGGTCCAGGACGGGCCCGTCGGCGCGGCGGCTGGTCCTCCTCCGGGCTGCTGACATTCTCGAGACGTATATCGACCAGGATGCGCCTGAGTTGTTGTCGAGTGAGGTCTCGGCGATCAGGGCGTGCGCCATGCTTAATGTCTTGTCGACTGTGAATGTGCTGAGGGATGTGGTTGGCCTCGCGACGTACATCAAGGGTGAGATCGTGCCGGCCTGGGACGACGATATTAGTCGAGAGGCAGGCTGTCGGTGTGAATTTTGCGATTGCACCGTGGAATGCACCGGGAAGACTTTTGACATTGAATGACAATCTATCAATCAACGAACGTGCGTGAGACGAGAATATCCCTCATATCCTAACTGCTGCCTGTTGTTGCTGCTGCTCTCAAGATAAACCTCACCGTCAGGGCAATAGCCTGCCCCTTAATCTGCGGCAACACCATCGTCCTCAAACCGTCCGAGTTCTCCCCCAAATCACAGCACCTCGTCGTCCGCGCCCTCAACCAGGCCGGCCTCCCACCGGGCTGCGGCTGCCTCAACTACCTGCCGACCAGCCCGGCCCGTACGCCCGCCGTGACGGAGCACGAGGTCAAGCACCCCATGGTGCAGCGCATCAACTTCACCGGCTCGGACCGCGTGGGCCGCATCATTGCCGGCTGGGCGTCAGAGGTGCTCAAGCGGTGCGTCCTGGAGCTGGGCGGGAAGGCGCCTGTGATTGTTCTTGAGGATGTGGATGTGACTGAGGCGGTTGAGGCGGTTGTGTTTGGGGCGATGAGCAACTCGGGCCAGTTTGCATGTAATTCCAAATTTGTCCCCTTCTAAGACGTTCTGTCTATTGTGCCTTGAGGATCTCCACAGGCATCACGTTTCAAGTCATGGAGAACTCTACTGAAAAAGTAGGCAATAGGAGCACGGAGCGTGTCATAGTGCACAAGAGCATCATGGGACAGTTCAGGGTAAAGCTCCTCGAGAGGATTGCCAAGTTGAGGACTGGCAATCACCTCGAGGATTCAACCGTCTCCATCTCAGGGCTGTTTACCCCAGCCTCTGGAAAAAAATGTCCTCAAACTCATACAGTCTGCCGTTGAAAAGGGGGCAAAGGTCATCGCGGGGGACATGAGCATCACCGGGCCGAACAAGACCATCATGCGCCCCCACGTCCTCGAGGGCGTCACACCCGAGATGGATGTCTTCTACAAGGAATCCTTCGGCCCGATCCGGTGCCTGTTTGGGTTTGATACGGAAGAACAGGCCATCGCGTCGGCCAACAACAGCGACTTCTCGCTCTGCGCGAGTATCTTCAGCAGGGACACGATGCGTGCGCTTGACATTGCGAGACGGGTCCGGGCTGGTAGTTGTCACGTAAACGGGCCGACGGTGTATATCGAGGCGACTCTGCCCAACGGGGGCGTTGGTGGCAGCAGTGGCTATGGGAGGTTCGGTGGTATTGCTGGCGTGGAGGAGTTTACTCAGCGCAAGATCATCAGCTTGGCGTCACCGGGGCAGATGTATAACATTTGAGGATGGGCAACGACAGTATGATGATGATGATATGGGCAAGGCAAGGCATAGCGCTGTTGAATGCTTCGAAGACATGAGCTAGAATAGAGTTGTTTTGAGGTGTTGATGAAGCCAACACTTGAGATGTCCACAAAAGAGACACACAATCTTTTTTTGGGCCAGCCCAGAGACAACTAGCAAAACTCGGGCATTTCCAATAAACGTGGCCGAATTGTTGGAATCCTGAAAATGGGAAAGAAAAAAAAAAATGGGGGATTCAATGAAAAGCACAAGATCTCTGCCGGTTTAGGAAATGTTCTTTGTTCAGCAGTCATTTTCCTCGAAGGCTGCCTGCATTGTTCAGGCAGATGGTTACAGGGCTGCCAGGGAGCGGTGTCTAGGAACCTTGGGACCTTGGGACCTTGGAATGGTGGCTGGCTACCCGCCTTGGACACAGTGGCAAACAACCTCCAGAACTGTTGCCAGCTTTCTCATAAAATCTGCAGCACCCAAACCAAAACCTCGGCTTCACGTCATCTGAAAAAGCAACACAATCAACAGAATCTCGGCCCTCTTTTGGTTCTACATTCTGGGAACCCCACCGGAATTGGGGCTGCTGCTTAGCCAGAGCCAAAATCTCATCACGAAACAAGCATTCCTCGAGCACTCCCGAGGTCGAGGTGGCCCTGAAGAACTGCAAGATATTTGACAGCTTTGCCCACGAGGCTCTCAACTCCTGACAGACGTCTCATCGCCTTAGTTTGCCGCATCTACTCAGTCTAGTCAACATGTCAGAAGCACGGGTCCTGAAAGGGGCCTTGCCCTCAGGTTACGCCTTCGTCCCCAAAGGCAACGTTTACATCACGACCAACTGCCGCAAGCTGACGCAACAAAGAGGCCGTTCCGTCTTGACCGTAATTGACGAAAAGAACCGCCAGATCGGCATCGGCGTGCCGAAAGACATCTACCTGGTCGTGCAGTTCAAGGACACAGAAACCCGCGACGACAGGGCTGCCAACGTCGTCAAGCGAGACGAGGGCATCGCAAAGGGGTTCGAGAAAGACATCATGCGGGAGTTCCCCAATATCCCATCCAACTCGCTTCGCAACGTGCTCAAGATCGCACTGGAGAAGGGGAAAGGAAAGGTGGGCAGGACTGGGAAACTCGACATGCAACGCAAGGTGCACTTGGCCGTCCGGGCGCACATCCGCCACTGCGAGACGGACTACGACAAGCTGCTCAGGAGCGGTGTGGCGCGGGAGGACGCGAGACAGCGCATCGAGGCCAAGATCCAAGAGGTCTGTAGGGCTTGGGGCGGCGGTTCGCAGTCGATGCGTGGGAAGGCTGCTGCAAAGACGACAAGGTCTCCTGCCAGGTCGAGAACCAAGGTCTTGGTGCAGGCGACGAAGACGGTCAAGCTAGAAGAAGCTGAGCACGAGAAAGCAATGCACATGCACAACACCGAGACGTCCAGACTGACGGCGGTTGATTCCATAGACGCCATTTTGACAGCCGCCGCCGAAACAGCCACCCCGACTGTGACCAATGTTTTTGCAAGACAGGCAATGCGGGCACGTCGAGAAGATGCAATGGTGACAAGAGTGACCTCGAGCAACACAACGCCCACAAAGCAGCATACCAGTACCAGTACAGCATCACCCAGCACCACCACTCCCAAAGTCATCCCCACTGCAGCTAGCTTCCGGGAGAGACGAACACCAAAGCCCACGCTCACCCAGCCGCTGGTGGTGGCCGCCAGTCCAAGACGGGCCAGCCAGACCACGCATGTGCAGCAGCAGCAGCAGCAGGTCCTCAGCCCGCGAGACCGAGAACTCGTCAACCAGTTCGTCACCCATATCGACAGGACAGGATCGAGCACAGCCATGTCAAGAAATGCCGACGGGATGTGAAAAATCTGCGCTCGATACTGGGTCTGCATGACAGGGTCAACAAGATTCTGGAAAATGCGGCTGGCGACAAGTCTGGGCCGTTGCTGGCAGCCTCGAGGGACCTGGCGAGGCGACCTGGGCGGTTGAGGCGTGTTGTGCGTGCGGTCGGGGACTCGTAGGATTTGCGTTGGAACGTGAGAATTCTCGCTTGCATTCCTACTGTAGAATTTGTGTTTTACTTGAACCCACGGATGGATTAAAGACAAAGTACTCGGCTTGGGCCTGCGGTTGTTTGTAATTGATGTTGGCTGCATGTCAACTGGTGATTGTGGGTGGGGATCGAGGTCTGGAAAAATGTAGTCATCCTGGCTGATCTTTGCAGGCAATGATGTCTACTCTTTATACTGGAAAATGGCTGTTGGGCGTGAGAATTCCTGGTTCTCAATGCGTCATGTTGAGTTGTCATATGCAGGCTGTCGGAAATAACAGCACAGCTCGAGACAAAAAGGATTGATGCAGTGGCAACCTGAACATGTGACCTGACTTCGACTGCATTGCCATGGGCCTCGCTCATCACAGAACTCTGAAATGGAAGTTGATTGTGTCCTCTTCCTCACAAAGTTATCATCAGATCAAGTTCTCGGGCGTTCAGACATTTCAAGTGCCAAGACAGGAAATACACTGAGGATTACAAGCAGGAAACACTCGTATTCCTCCATCGACCATATGCGCACCAGACTCGTCCGTATGTAGGCACTCCAAGGATGAACCACTGGACCACAGACACTTGTGCCGAAGGGGGGAAAAAGACCGGACGTTTACCAACCCCGATTCAGACTGGATGTTTCACCGAGTGCACAATGCTCGGCGCCGACACCAATATTGAACACGACCCGGAATTCCAGGACGGAAGGAAGGTCTTGGCGACCGAGCGGGTGTTCGGACGGGTGGGGGGCGACAAGATTGTATTATCAGAAATCACCATGACCATATTTCGCATACTTACAGCTGACCGAGTCCCACCGGTCGTGCCGGCATAAAACTACTGTATGTACTCCTCATGCAATCAGTAAAAAAAAGCAAGCAGCATCTGTGCTGCTGCACATGCATGTGGAGCACCCCCGGCCCTTACATTACAAGAAGGATCCTGCCACAGCAACGGATCCCATCCTATGATAAACATAAGGGGATAAACTGCACTGCGGTGGAATATGCAAGTGAGTAAGCGATTGGGAGGTGCGGCCGTTATTCAGGGTGGAGCGGGGGGGGGGGGAAGTGGTCGGCGCCGCCAACTCCCCAGGCCGCATTTCCCCAACCACCATGTCCGGACGTCCGCACGCACACACACCCACACGGCCGGAACAGGGGGGGTTGTTGGGTCCACCGAGCGTTCGTCTCGGACCACCCTAACAGAGCCGATGGTGGCGTACAAGCGGGAGGGAGGGCTTTTGAGATTGATAAAATGCCAGATGTCCGTCCACTTCGACCTTGTTGGGGTGGTGGAGGGGTGATTGTCGAAACCATTTCCGTTGAATACACACGCCGTCTTCCAGCCCGAATTTACTCACACCCACGTTGACGCACAACGAATATCCTTAACAATGGGTTCCAACTCAGCAACAACAGATGAGATAACCTTCTCAGGTACGCTGGATATCACAAAAATTTATTCCCCTTCAGACAACCTTGGACTAACGCCCTCGACCATCATCAGACTACCTCGGCCTCAACGCCGCCCTGTTCGAGTGGGCAGACAGCTACGACTCGAAAGACTGGAAGCGGCTGAGCAGATGCATCGCCCCGACCCTCCGTGTAAGCACAGCACAGCACAGCACAGCACATCAAGTAGCCAAAGAGGAAGAAAAACCACCGACTAACCCCCGAAACCAAAAACAATCCAGATCGACTACCGCTCCTTCCTCGACAAACTCTGGCCAGCCATGCCAGCCCAAGACTTCATCTCCATGATCTCAGACAAGGCAGTCCTAGGCAACCCGCTGCTGCGCACCCAGCACTTCATCGGCGGCTCCCGCTGGGAAAAGGTGTCCGACACCGAGGTCATCGGCCACCACCAGCTGCGCGTGCCCCACCAGGTCTACACCGACGCGACGCTCGGCGAGGTAAAAGTAAAGGGCCACGCCCACTCGTACAACATGCACTGGTACCGCAAGGTTGAGGGCGTCTGGAAGTTTGCCGGGCTGAACCCCGACATCCGATGGAGCGAGTACGAGTTTGAAAAGGTCTTTGCTGACGGCAGGGAGAACTTTGGCGAGGACGAGACTGCCGGGGAGAAGAAGGGTGCTGTGACTGAGGAGGTTAGGGAGCTGCAGAATGCTGTTGCTGTGTAAGATAACCTTTTTTTTGGTGGTCGTCTTAGTAATCAATCAGCATTGCGTCTCTTAGTTAAGACCATGTCGAATCATGAGCCGTCCATAGACGGGCAAATGATGTGATTTGTTTTGTGAAGTAAGGTTGCCTAGTGATAAGTTAGCCAGCTGAAGCCAAGGTTCCATCAACACTCACAAGAAAGATAAACCAGCGTCCGATAGTTGCAGCACAGGTTAGTAGGCGTGGTGAAGCGAGAGTTGATAGTTAACATTGTACAGTATGGACATTTAATTTGTCCGCCGCTGGTGGATAACAAGTATTGTGGAACAAATATGTTCCCAATGCCATGATGCAACCCCTTTTCGAGATATATGTGTATAAATAAACCAGACTCCAAACAATGAGTTCGTAACAGCGCCCCCGCCCAAAATGTTGCCAGAAATGCCTGCTCCCGCTTAGCTTAGAAGCTCCCTGATGTCCTCGATCCGCTGCGTCTTCTTTTCTTCGTCGTTCATCATTCCCAAGGACGTAGCACTACGAGTGAGTCCAGTCAGCAACACCAAAACAAGACGCAACGCGTTGAGTTGAAGAGGGGGGGGGGGAGGAGGAAGGGTGTTGTGCACTCACATGAACTTCTTCCTCTCCTGCACCTTCAGCATCCTCTCCTCAACACTATTCTTCACGATGAACCGGTACACCTTGACCTCATCCTCCTGCCCCATTCTGTGCACCCGATCAATGGCCTGCGCCTCGATCGCGAAGCTCCACCATGGGTCCATCATGAACACCCTCTTCGCGCTCGTCAGATTCAGGCCAACGCCGCCCGCCTTGAGACTGAGGAGCAGCACCGTGAACTTTTCGCTGTCCCGGAACTTGTTCAGCACTGCCGCGCGGGCCTTTTGCGCCATTGAACCGTCCAGCCGGAGGAACTGCATGTTTGCCTTCTCCAGCGCTGGCTCGATGAGCGTCATGAAGGATGTGAACTGGCTGAAAACTACCGATTTCATCTTGGGGCTCTCCCGCCGCAGGGCTCGGAGGTGCTTGATGAGAGCGACCACCTTGGCCGACGACGTATTGACACCGACGCGCTGGAGGCTGATGCGCGGTGCGCTTTGGTCAAGTTTGAGGTCGGGGTCATCGTCGTGGCGCACGACTTCGAAGAGATCCCGAGAATTGATGACCTCGCGACAGTTGAAGCACTTGGGTACTTCGTGGCGGTCCGTCTGGTGATTGATATAGTCCAGGAGGCACTTTTTGCACGCAGAGTGCCAACAGCCCGTGACCGTTTGGTCAATCATTGGTTCCTCGCAGCAGATGGGGCACTCGTTGGCCGCCTCATCTCGGATCTGCTTGAGGACATGCGCCCCAAAGGCATTGGCGTCCTTTTCATCATCGGTGTCAGCAGTGAATCGCTCGATCAGCGCCGAGAGATCCATATCATCAGCAAGACCTGCCGCAGCGTCAGCAGCAGCCCCGGCTTCCTCTTCATCAGCCACAATTTCCTGGTGTCGAACAAGGGTCGGGTGACAGCATGTCTGCCTCAGCCGCAGGAGCTGCGCGAATATAGTGGTAAAGGCTTTCATGACAGTGCCTGCCTGGACGTTTTCCTGGAAAGTCCTCTTCGCTCGAGTGTAGACGTAATCGTAAATCTGTCTCTCGTTTTCTGACAGTTCAATGTCGACAACTTCAATGCTTTTTGGCGGTAGGTCCACCAGAAGCGTGCCATCTGGTGTTCTCATATCCTTCGTACGTCGCATCACCAGAGGTTCCAGCACGGTCTGTACCACATCCAATGCTTTGACGAAGTTGCCAGCCTCAAATGGCACTGTAATGAAGGTACGCCAGAAGGAGAAGTTGTTCCATGGTTCAACTCGTAAGAAACGAACGAGACTGAATAAATCTTCAAGCTTGTTTACGATGGGTGTTCCGGTCAGCACCCATCGATGCTCGGCAGCCAGGGCATAGCATGCCTTGGCTGTCTTGGACTGGCGATTCTTAATGTTATGTGCCTCGTCAAGAATGACTCGAAAGAAATTCAGGGAAAACAGCCCTTGGTGGCCAGCCACATGGACACCGCCATCTTTGGACGCTACCTGTGTGAATTCGGACAGGACGGTGCCATAACTGGTGATAACAACATCAGGGGCTGTAGATGCATTGGTTTCACTGCAGAGCCTTCGGAGATTGGCGACTTTGTCGCCACCATAGTACACCATTGTTTTCAAAGTGCCTTCTTTGGATGCGTTTTCCGCCTCGCTCTGCCACTGGGCCAGCAGCGACATTGGAGCTACAACCAGAGTAGTGCAGGGGGCCGAAACAAACCCATTCGGGGACGGCGGCAGGCGAAGCCGGTCGTTGAGGGAATCAGCACCATTCTCGTCACCATTTCTGGCTTCGACCGCGGCTTCCGACCGGTGGGAATGAATCAAGCTGAGCATCTGTATGGTTTTACCGAGGCCCATCTCGTCGGCAAGTATGCCTCCGAGGCAGTTCTGTTCTTGTACTGGGAAGTCCAGGGACAAGTCCCCGGAGTAAGGGTTCATGTAAAAGCAGGGCTGTTCGGCGACACGGGGTAGGTCCTTGTCGTCGGCATCCTTGATCGGCCAGGCATATTCCTCCCACAGTGGGTGCATAGATACTTCACGCCGCTTTTCCTTCTCGTTCTTCTCTTTTGACAGCATCCAGTGAAGGGCCTGTTTCTGGTAGGGACGAAGAGTCATGTCGAAAGTGCTGGCCGGCTCTGCCTCGGGAGTGTCAAAGTCAAAGGACTGCGCTTTTTTGTATAGAGAGTCGAGCTGGTCCTGCTCCAGCTCTGTGCCATCTTCATCCTCTGATGGCGTCGACGAGCCAGATTTGTCCGTCTTGGCAGACTTTTTAGCCTTCGCAGCTTCCTGGTTCTCGGCCAGTTCGGCAGCCTCGAGGAGGCCCTGGCGGGAGTGTCGAGCCGCGGCAGCACTGAGCTTGGTAGGGTTCAAGTTTATTTCCTGAAACAGCCTGACCAGCGCAACCTGCCTCAGACGAAGATCCCGCTCCTCAGTCGTCTCCTTCTCTTCATACAGGCCTGTAGAGCGGTTGTCGGACAGTTGGAAACCCGGCCTCTGGAAGGCGGACTTGAGAAAAAAGCAACGCACTTGAATGAAGACGGTGTCATTCGTCCTCAGGCGTTCGGGCGCGTAGACGCATTTCGCATCAAAGCTACAGCATTTCTGATCCATCAATGCGGAGATCCAGTTGGCGCTGTCCTTTGCCAGACGACCAATCTCCATGCCCTTGTCATCGGTGAACCTGACAAGGACATCGACCCGTTGCCTTTTCAGCGGCTGCTGAGACTTTTGCCGCTCGATCTTGAGATTGTCTCCATACTTGAGAAGGTTCGACCCGCTTCTCGTTGCCCAGCCTTCTACACCGAACGAGCCTATATAGCGGGCGTCAGGTGGAGTTTGAAGGGGTTGCTGGGGCTGATTGTCAGGCGGCTTGGGTTCATGTGGTTTCGGATTCCTCGCTAGCGTCGTCTGAGCATTTGTGGGTTTCGATTTGCTCTTGAACTTCTTCCAGGTACCATCGAAGTACATGTTGACTGCTCTCTCGATATTATCACCACAGTTTTTTCGAATGATCTCGAGGACATCGGACTGGACCTTGTCCCCTACAAAGCTTTCGAAGGTCTCTTGGTCGAACGCCACGGATGCATCGCCATGGTTTGACGGGCCAGCTTCGGTGGTCAAGGGAGCATTGTTTGCAGCGGGTTGCTCTTGTGCTTGCGGTTTCAAAGGAACTCGAACTCCATGTCTCGCGTCGCGAGGACGTGCATCATGAATGTCGTCGGCATCTTTGAAGAAGCGTGGCTTTTCTTTCGAAGACGATGCAGCGGTAGGCGCAGTGGGGCTGGACGCGTCCGATGAGGTGACAATTTCGTCCGGATCCGTCAAAAAACGCCTCTTCTTGGCCGGAGGCTCGCCATTCGCATGAGAATCCATGGCACGAGTCGTCATGAAACTAAGGGCAAGTTGTTGGAAATCGGTGGTGAGGACAAGATGCCTCGACGACCGGCGGCTTGTTGGGACGACGTGCTGGTGAGACGCGCCTGCTCTTTGAGGGCGCGACTTTTGGCGTCTCGACGTGCAGCCACTCAAAGCTTCGACCTTTGTCAGAAGGGTGGGGCGACAGGGGTCCAGCCATCAATGATCCACAATTGATGCCGTCATCAAAACTGTTCCCACATGCAAACTCGCGACAGTCGACAGCTACCACTCCAACCCCTGCCAACTTCTGAGATGGTCCAACGGTTAGGCCAGATGCAATTCTGAACATGGCGCAATTCGAGTCTGATGTCTCCTGAACACCATGTATCTTTCCCACAGCCTCAGACATGGCCCAGGAAGGCCACTTGTCCGGGCACTGGGCAGTGTCCGGACAGCAAAAGTAAGAGGAATCGCGACAGAAGCAGACATTGAGAGCGCTCGAAAATACTGTGTTAACCAGTTGAGGTCTGCAATGCCCCAGCCCCCAGCACCCGTCCCAGTCCCAGTCCCAGTCCCATCCCCAGCCAGTCGCCTGCGCATTTCTTCTCACATGTCTTCCTGCTTAGGCAAGGCGACTACGATGCCTATCTTGTTCGCCAATTCGTCCCTCGCTCCGCCCAAAATGCCTACGACGCCTTGCGAACTCTCAACCTCGAACTCGCCCGCCTGCCCGAGACCGTCTCGAACCCTACGATAGGTCTGATGCGCATGCAATTCTGGCGCGACTCCATCAACAAGACATTTGCCGGCAATCCGCCTAAAGAGCCCATCTCCATCCTCCTGCACAAGGCCATGACCGACCTCGCCGAGAGGACAGGCTCCACCAGCAGCGCGAGCTCCATCAAATTCTGGCTGCTGCGCTTCATCAACACCCGCGAGAAGTACATGGACAACAGGCCCTTCTCGAGCTTGGTTGCCCTGGAAGATTATGCCGAGAACACATACGCCACACTCATGTATATGACGCTGGCCGCGATGGACGTTCGCTCGGTGCACATGGACCACCTGGCCAGCCACATTGGCAAGGCGTGCGGCATCGTCGCAACCCTGCGCGGTGTGCCAATCCTCGCCGCACCGCCGCGGCCGGTACACACGCCTGGCGGGGTGGAAGCAGGCAACAGCAGGAGCCAAGCTCTCCTGCTACCTCTCGACGTCATGGCCGAGGTCGGGCTGCGAGAAGAGGACGTGTTCCGTCACGGGCCGAATGCAAATGGCTTGCAGGATGCCATCTTCAAGGTAGCCACCCGCGCCAACGATCACCTTATCACGGCGCGGGAGATGTTGAAGAACATACGCCAGGGGGCAGATCCTGGCCATGAGTACGAGCACGCTGGCGAGCTGGAGCACACGTATGGCGAGGACGAGCAAGATACCACACTACGGGACATAAAACGCGGCTTTGGGGTCCTGCTGGACGCTACACCCGCCGGCGACTATCTCGAAAGGATCGAGAAGGCCAACTTTGACCCATTTCAAGTCAAAAGTAGCTGGAAATTGCCCTGGCGGATATGGCAAGCCCTGCGGAAACAAGAAATATAGCAGCAATATACTAAGTAATTAAAGTGGCTCAGGCCAAAGTTTATTTTGTGGTCACATTTCAACAACTTACTGGAGTCTTCAAATTTATCTAGCGGAAATGCACGAGTTGTAACACAATTTCACCACTCCCTGGCCATTTTTAACAGCCTATCCGATGTTCAAGTGACCAAGTCAAGAAGTCCTAGCGGAACAGGTCAACTGGTACATTTTGAGAAGCCTCACTGTTAGTAGTGGCTGTGCTCCTTGGGGAAAAAAGCTGCCTCAGGCTTGGCGGGGGTAATGTCTTCGAGGAGAAACGCCCACTCACTCTTGTCCCCATCTATCGCTTCACACTCTTCAATCGACTTGGAGTTTCCGTCCACCACTTCATAATCCCTCTTCAGTATCCTCTCCCAATCCCTTACTGATCGACCACAAGGCTTCAACCCAGTGGACAAGAGCAGATTGCCGACGGCCTCGAGTGCCCACCAGCCGACTATGCCCTCCCGCTGCCACTGGCCACCGGCATGATCGACCAAATACCTAAATGCATCATGGAGCATCTCCTGGACGGCGTCCCTGTCGTTGTTGTTGTCGCTTCCGGTACCCCCTGGCAAGGCCTCGGAAGCTTTTCCAATGAGGTTCTTGCAGGTCTGGGCCCAAAGCTTCCGGAGGGAACGATACCGGGTGGAGTTGAACATACTATTCCGAAGGTCTTGGTCCCCAGCGTATTCATTTTGCACTAGCAGCACGGCGTTCTCAAGGCAGGTTTTCAGAATAAAAAATCGGCTTCGGTCGTGGCGTGAGGCCAGGGGCCCGCCATGGCCGTCTGATGATGGCGGCAGCCAGCGCGCGCCCTTGTTTAGAAATACGTTGGCTGCCCGCAAGGCCGTGAGACTGCCGTGCCCGTTGCTATAGTTGAGTCTGGCATAACGGGTTCGGAGGAAAGCGGAATCTAGCGGTGCAAAGCCGACTTCTGAATATTTGCTATAAATTTCAAATTCTTCTGCTGTGGCCTCGAGATTTGCACCGTGTTCGAGGAGACACGACACCATACTTT
The DNA here is from genome assembly GCA_001702395.2 of Diaporthe helianthi. Lineage (NCBI taxonomy): Eukaryota > Fungi > Ascomycota > Sordariomycetes > Diaporthales > Diaporthaceae > Diaporthe > Diaporthe helianthi. The sequence continues at coordinate 14,104 of MAVT02000628.1, forward strand.
CGACCTCTTCCTCTGAGCAGTGAAGCCCGGCCTTGTTTTCCATGAAAGGCACCACGTGCAATGGGGTGCTACCCATGTGAAGGGTATGAACAAGACTGGGGTCGTGAGCCAGGAGGACTTTCACAGCAGCCAAGTTTCCAGCTAGTACTGCGCTGTGAAGCAGGTGGCGGGTCCCGAGCTGGACATCCAGTCCGTTCTGGAGAAGAAACTGCAGCATCTCGGTCTGTTCAAACTCTAATACGACATGGCCTATTGACTGACAGGCAAGAAAATCACCGTCTCGTGCTATAGCGTACTCTGAGCCTAACTGCTCCTCAAACAAGCACTTCTCGGCTGACCAGCGCTCACTTGGGAAACACTGCTGGTGTATTTTTGAGCATACCAGCGCAGACGAACCGAAAATATCCCTTCGAATGGTACGCCCGAGCAGGAGGGTCATGTCGGCGCCAGCGTAGTTCAAGGCCTGCAACAGCTCGAGGTTGCCATGTGCCGCGGCAAGGAAGAGAGGAGGTGGGTGATCTGCAAATTCTTCCTCTACAAGCTCGAAGCGACTTAGGTACTGGCTATAATCCTGGAACGGTGTGAAGCAGCGCTTCATCAGGTTCAAGCCGTTGATGTAGGATGGCTGCTGGTGCGTCAAAGCTGCCCGGATCGCCTTTTCGGCCACGGGCATGGCCGAGGGACCGTGAAGTGCTGCCCAATGCAGCGCCGTCATCGACGAGCCACCGACAATATGGAACTGGTCATACAGTTTGGGCAATGGAACCCTGAACTTCCTGTTCTCCATGTCTATGCGGCCAGTTTCGCAGTCATCGAAATGCCGAGAAATGCATTCTCTTTCTTCGTCGTCTTCCGTGGGACGCCCGGCTGCTGATGCAGTGCTTTCTCCGTTCTCGTCTACCCCGACACCACCGTTGTTGTCACTGTCACTGCCGCTGCCGCTGTCGCTGCCATCGGAATTGGAATCGGAATCATAACCGGAATCGTCTCCAGCCCCAAGGAAGGATTCGAAGTGCTCCTCTGCCGAGGACGACGACTGTCCACCGTATTTCTGCGCAAGTCTTGCCTCGTAGGTCACTTCGCACTCGTACAGGGCCGGCTGTAGAAGCTCCCACACGTTTTTACTGGCCAGTGCCAGATGGAAAACCTGCTTGGGCTGCGGGAGGGCCTTGGCAATCATGAAGAGGATATCTTCGGGCAGATGTGGCACGCGGTCAGGCTGGCAAGGCTTGACCACAACTCGTGAGTCGTACCGGACCGGGACGGAATTCCCAATTATGCCAGTGGGCGCCATGTTCTGAGCCATCTTATGTGAGCTATTTAGGTATTCGTTTTGCGTTGAGTCGTTCTTGATATACTTCTAAGGTTGAGTTGAATGTTTCGGTCCGCTAGAGATTCTGTTGTAGTCCTATCCAAATTACCGGTATTTCACACACAAGCAGAGGAATATATACTTTGATCTCCAGTTATCTGGTACCATATTAGTTACCTCATATCCCTTGAGCTTAACGGAAATCTTTCTTTTGTCTCCGCCTCGAGCACAATAACATAGTATCTAATTTTAGAAACATGTTTGTTGCACGAGCGGCAGACACAATGGCGCCCCTCGGCCGGCAGCCCTCGAACTTTAGGAAGCATCAATGAAGATTGTTCAGTCGTGGCCCTCTGCCAGAGAGCTTTATAAAACAATGGTACAATCTTGTAAGTCTGGGAACTCAACAAGGGGCTTTGTCCACAAAGCCATTCATTGATTGACGGGTTGCTCCAAAGTGTGTTGTGTGATGGCTCTGCGCAGGTGTAATTAGGGGGGGTATGAATGTCTCTGGAATTAGCAAACCTCAAGTTCTAGTTCGTTCATTTGAATCCAGTGGTGTGTCCAGGGACAAAAAATATCACTCTAGGTTGATGGTGTCAGACTCACTTAATAGTCTGGCCCCGTCGTGATAGACTGGGCCATCGCAGCTGCTAGCGCCAGGGCGGTTAAGGAGTGGGGGAGCCGGTGCTTCCACCGAGACAAACTTACCTAGGTACGACAGCCGTTTGAGAACCCCTTTGGACAGTCTTAACTTTGGGTGTCGTGGCGGGCCAGATGACGCAAAGCGGGTGGTGGAGCCTGCCCATCCGGGTCCTCAAACTTGTGACTGCCTCAAGTGCTGGGTCGCAGCCACTCTGATGTACCAACAGAACATATACATGCAATTGGTTCGAATGGGATTGAATTTTAAATATGGAGGGTAGAGGGTGTGTCAAAAGCCATGAAATGAACTTCGAAGTTCCTTCCATGGAGAGACACAAAACGGTTGAGTTGGTGATACTCAGTACCGAGAAAGGGGATCCGATGCGTAGGGTAAGAATATGAGTACTCACTAGCTCACATGTACCTGTTGAGTAAGTACCTGGGGCAGGTAGAGCCTTCGACATTGTCATCTGCAGGACAACCAGGAACCTTTGGAAGTTGCTAGATTCAGCGTGGCCATCAAGGCCCACGATGCTGAGTAGTGTGAATCTCATTCTTTTGCCTCGTCAAGAACAACAGAAATACCTTCTTCACCATGTGAATTTGTTCCACCCTATCACTAACGCCACACTACATCCTCTCCGAAATACCACAAGATGCCCCTAATCCATGAGAATGAGCCTGACGTCCAACCGACGGCCAACGATGACCTCGACATTGACCCCGAGATCTTCGACGTGCTGATCATTGGAGCCGGGCCGTGTGGGCTCGCAGCCGCAGCACGCATCCGTGAAGATGCCCCGTCAGCCATGTTCACAGACGAGGAGCACAGCCGTTTCCACTGGCTGCGGAAGCACGGGACAAAAGTCGCGTTGAAACACTACAAGACGGGAAAGGAGGTTCCTGGCACGCGGTCCAAGACGGGTCACAAGCCCGAGTACAGAATGGCCGTGCTGGACGCAGACGACGATCGATGGCTTGGACGTTGGAGGAGATTTTTCTCGACTTACGACATCAGCCACCTTCGCAGCCCGATGTTGTGGCATGTCGACCCTCAGCACCGTGACGCGATGCTGTCACATGCTCATTTCCACGGGCGGGAGAACGAGTTGGTCGAGATCAGAGGGTGCGTTGGCAAGGAGATGACCAAGCATCAGAAGAAGAAGAGGAGCCAGTTCAACGGCGGAAAGTAAGTTGATCCTGTTTCTCCAATGTTGACAAAGGACTCGTGTTCTAAAGTTGAAATGGCTGGCTCTACAGACAAGATTCTTCGATCGACATCAATCAGCGTGACCAATGGGACTACTACACTCCCTCGTTATCCCTTTTCACCGACCACTGTGACTGCGTAGCCGAGCGATATCACCTCATGGATGGTCTCGTCCACAAAGAACCAGTCAAAGACATCCGTTATAGCGTGGTCGAAGACATTCCAAACAACGAGGACAAGCTATTCACCGTCACAACCGACAAAACCGTTCGCTACGCTCGCGCCGTCATCCTCGCCGTCGGCCCTGCCAACGACCCCGTCCTCCCCAAGATCCCATCCATCTCCTTCCCAGGCCACGCCAACACGGACCACATCGCCTGCATGCCGCAAGCATGCCACAGCATGAGGATCGGCAAGTTCCCCGACCCCATCGTCATGGCCCGCATGGCCGCCAAAAAACGCACAAACATCCTCGTCGTGGGCGGCGGCCTCACGTCGGCGCAGCTGTCGGACCTGGCCATCCGCCGCGGCGTGACGCGGGTCTGGCACGTCATGCGCGGCACCGTCAAGCTCAAGGCGTTTGACGTCGACCTCCACTGGATGGGCAAGTACAAGACGCTGCATCAAGGGTACTTCCACCAGGCCGACTCGGACGAGGAGAGGCTCGAGATCATCAAGGAGGCGCGGGGAGGTGGGAGCATCACGCCTGCGTTCATGAAGCGCATCAAGCCCCACATGGCGCGCGGGACCTTGAAGATGTTCGAGAAGACCGTCATCACTGCTGCTAACTTCGAGGAGTGCGCCGACGGCGAGGGTGGTGTGTGGAAGGTCAAGACCGAGCCGCCGATCGAGGGTCTGCCGGACATTGATTACATCTATTTTGCCACGGGCATCCAGTCGGATTTCACCACTCTTCCATATCTTCAGAGCATGCTCAAGGAATACCCAATTCACAGCCTCGGTGGGTTCCCATGCCTGAATGAGGATCTGATGTGGAAGGACGACGTACCTCTGTTCGTGGCAGGGAAGCTTGCGGCTTTGAGGCTGGGGCCTGCGGCGCCGAACATTGGTGGCGCGAGAGTGGGTGCTGAGCGCATCACCCTGGCACTCGACCAGATTCTATCTGAGAATGCGGGCAAAGATGAGCCGAGGAGATACTTGGTCGAGGAACAGGATGTGCTGGCTGGCCGACAAGATAGTGGTGTCGGCTTGTTCAACTATGCTTCCGGAACAGGGAGCAAATTCAGTAGCTTGGAGGAGGTTTCGGACTGATCAAGTATCCGTGTAACCAATAAAATTATCATAATTCCTCAGGCGGGGAGACCCTGACAGCGTTGGTTGGATCCGAGCGAATATTTTATTAATGAAGTCTCACCAGGGATTGACTCTGTTCACTTCGCCACGCAGTCCTTGCACATTTAGCGGTTTGAAGAAGAACAACTGGCTATTAGTTTAGCTTCCTGTGTAAGTTGAAAGAACAGCTTTTTGGATACCTGAGCCTCCCGAGGTCTCGTGCTGACGATTTCATGGTCGGTTGACAGATTCGGACTTCCCAGTTGGTGATGCTTGTCCCGACAGCTTGATTTTTTTGCCCCAGATATTGCAGGGAGAACCGAGAATCAATTTCAAACTGTCTGAGACTCTATACAAATTTCCACGAAACTCCAGCCCTGGAGACATTGTCTGTCCAGATGCGAGTGAGACAATGCCTGGCGTCATTGATCAGGAGCCTGTTGAGCTCGGCTCATCCGCAGACTTGATTAATCACCCTCTAGGGCCACCGCAGCGCGCAATTTAATAAATTTATTCATACTCGTCTTTATCTGTCCTTTTGCCCACCCTCCTCTTTTCCTATTCCCCTTTCCTTTTCACAGAAGACGGTTATAGTTCTCTACCCCCCTTCCAGATGACGAGAGGGCTAGGGTTAGCTGCCCCTGTCCTTCAAAGCAGGGTTTCATGTGGAGCACCCGCAGCTGAAGGCCTTCGACCGGGGGATTGATTGATGATGACGGCTCAAGGGACTGACCAGAATACTCGAAAAGTGCAGTGTGGCTTATGCCCTTGCAGGATATATAACCGGAAGAAGCAGCAAATTCTCTATCGAGGCTACAAAGTCAGTACCGGTTTCGAAGGTGAGGCCAGGTGTGTCGGCATCTTGCGAGTTTCAGTTCGGTCGCAAGCACGGCGGCGGCCAAACAAACCCTCACAAAAGTCTGGTTGGAGGCGTTGCCGCGTTGAATCCACCGGGGCTTACCCACAATGGGCCTCCACGACACCTTCGATTTCGATGAGGTCGCCTACCGCGCCAAGTGCGCAGAGAGGCCCACCCTCAAGCTGCAGGAGGAGGAGATCAGGAAACTGCGGCAGCATTTCGCGGCGAGCGCCTCGATGGGCATCGGCCTGAGCCACGCCGTCCAGACAGCGGGGCTCACACTGGGCGTGTCGGCGTTGGCGCTGCGGCGGTACTACGTCGCCAAGGAGAAGCTGACCATCATCCGCGAGGAGCTCACCAAGCGGGGGGTGCCCCTCCACGACATGAGCAAGCGCGACGCCTTCATACCGCTTGGCACCGCCGCCGTGGGCCTGGGAGTCGGCGCCGGCATCAGTCACCTCGTGGGCGGCGCCATCGCCGCACCTGATGTCCCCGTGCCGGGCCCCCACGGCGGAAGCCTGGCCATGCAGTATATCCAGGGGGACCCCGAGGCGGCGGCTCATGGCTTCGCGCAGGGCATCGCGGACCAGGCCAACGCTGTTGGTCAAGCTGCCCACGGGGCGCTGCTGGGGCATGGGGTCGAGCAGATTGTCACCGAGGTCGGCGCTGAAGGTGTTAGTGGGCATGCTGTGGGATATGCGGCTGGCATTATGGCTGCGAAGAAGATGGAGGAGATGCTTGCCGAGTGTATTGGCGAGACGGTCTTTGCGTATGCTATGGAGAAGCTGCTGGATCCGGAGATTAAGATTGAGTTGAAGCTCAAGGGGAAGTGTACCAGGTTGCAGGGACCTCTGGGACAGTTCTGCCGAGTCTGTGGCGAGTCCATTAGGCATGGCAAATTCGCACGTAAGGCTGCGCGCTATCTTCTACCAAACCTGAATCGAAAATCGCTAACTTTCGAGGTCTGTGGCAGATTGTTGTCAAGAGACAGATGACTTTGATCTCTGCCTGAAGTGTCACGGGGGAGGCACCTCGTGTGAATGCTCGGATCAGCAAATGAAGACAATGCAGAAGTCTGTCGCCGGCGACGTGCTTGCATCAGAAAAGGGAGATGCTAGGAGGCGGCTTGCAAATGTGGTAGAGTTGCGATGCGTTCCCTGTCAGAGGCTCATCACCCAGGGCCGTTACTATTGTGAGTGAGGACTTGGCTATGCTGTGACTGCCTATTTACTGATGATTTAATCACAGATTGCCCTGAATGCAGCGATGATGCAGATCTCGACATGTGTGAAGATTGCTACCGCCAGGGGAAAACATGTCATTTGCCTGACACCCACAGGCTCTACGTATACCTCAGAGCCAACGTCGACAGGCCACATCCGGACTTTGCTACAGATGGCATTTCCTGCACGGGCTGTGAGACAAAGATTAAGCAAGGGCCTTTTTACTGTGAGTAAACATTTGAGTTGAGAGGACTGTGAAATATGATTTGGCAAGTTGGTTGGGACTAATCAAGTTTTAGTCTGCGAAAAATGTGGCGAGAATGCTGGCATTTGTGACCGTTGCTACGAAATGGACAAGACCTGCAAAGACACAGAGCATGTATTGACACGTTATGTGATCTATAAGGGTGAGAAGAACATATCAAAACAGTTTACCGAAAAAGACTGCTGTCAATTTTGCAAGGAGCAGCTGGGAGAGGGCGTATTCTACTGTGAGTCTGACCTATTTCCCACATGGTTCTGTCTTTTGATACTGATCACAAAACGTCACAGGCTGCTCAAAGTGCAACAAAGGATGTTATGATGTCTGCAGCAAATGCTACATCAGGGGAGCAGGTTGCCAAGACCGGAGCCACAGTCTGCTCAGGTGCACGCCAGCCGGACCAGCAAAGCAGCCCAAGGATTATCTGAAGGAGCTGTTTAGTGAGAACAGCAAGGAACAAGTCAGAGGCTACTTGAATGAGACAAAAAGCAGGATGAATATCCTGCACAAAAAGGCATGAGTGGTAGACAGACGGATATTCGTGGCCCACATGTGCATTTGATTTCGTCTTAAGTTTCAGTTCCTGAAATGGAGCTCAAGGCTTCCCAGGTTCACTTGAACATTGCAGTCTGGTACGCTGAGTGCAGCATTAAGTCTTTTTCGCATATATCTCTCTGAAGTTATTCGCCTATCAAATTTGAGATCCCATTAGACAAAATGCCCAGCCACACCGTCTCTCTCACTCTCACACTCGAGCAGTGACGTAGATGTATAACTCCCAAGCCACGTGACCACTCAGCTCACCTCCTCCCAGCCTGCACTGCCTCACCTGGCGGGGCCACTCAGGTCTCCACTTTGCAGATTATAACCCCCTTGCTCTCCAACAACATCGTCACCATCACATAACTCCTGGCAAATCCCTCAACTACACCTGTGACCATGCCTCTCCCCGACGTGTTGATGCAGCGAGTTGACGAGTATGTCGACTCGTTGGCACCTCAAATTCAACCCCGCATCGCGTCCGAAATCGACATCTTCCAGAACAAGACGATCGACAGCCTGGAGGACCAAGTCGTCGATGCTTTTCGCTCGCTGTTCGACAAAGACAAGGACCACTCAGAGGGCGGCTCAAGAAACCTGAATGATTCACCTCCAGACGCCTACGGAGGCCAGTCACTGCCCTTTGCAGATGAGATCGCCAAGCTGACACGGAGCTTCTCACAAATCACCGATGAGGCTGGCGACGACTTGCGTGACATCTTCGACCTGACCGAGGGCCGTGGAGGGGGTTCTGGACAAGGCCAGTCTCGCGGTATAGACCACGCCGATTCTTTCTCTGGGGGCGCCAAGGGCTTTCTCTCGGCAGCAGTGAATGCCGTGCAGGATCACCTAGGCAATGACAACGGGCCAGGGGGCAACAAGTTTGAGCTCGACGGGCTCCTTGGCGTGTTGAGTGACACTGTCAAGGACGCAGCGCGCAACCCAGAGGAGAAGGCCCGCATGATCAGCCCCGAGATCAAGGAGAAGGTCGGCGCGAAGCTGAGGGAGCAGCACGCGCCCATCGCGGAGCAGTTCACCCGCATCGCCCTGGATCACATCAAGCGGTGGCTGAGAGGGAACACCAGTGCCCGTGATCTTGGCGATGGCGCCAGGGGCGAGTTTGAGGACCAGGTCAAGGACATCGTCAAGGGCCTAGGAGGTCTCTTTGGCAGCAAGAAGCACAGCGATGAAGGGGCTTCGAGGGGCATCGGCGACCGGGACAGCGAGGGCGGAGAGAGCAGCGGTGGCTTCTCCAAGATGATCAGCGACAAGCTGAGCACAGGCCTCGCAAAGGTCCACCGCGACGTCCGTCTCGAGTTCCGCAGCGTGCTGGGCGCCATCGAGAAACAGCTGTTTGAGCTGCTGCCCGATGAGTTCCAGCGGCCCCTGGAGAAGATCCTGGGCGGCAACCCCTTTGACTCGCAGCTCGACCGCGACGCTGGCTCCCAGGCGGACCGCGGCTTCGGTGACGACATCAAGGTCAAGCTGGTCAGCAAGATCCGTGGCCTCGTGCGCAAGGTGCAGGAGACGCTGCGCGAGAGCATCCTGGGTCTTGTCAATGGCGGCCACCGCAAGTTCGAGCGCGAGAGCTGGGTCTTTGTGCAGAACATGGTGGAGCAGAAGGTGCAGAAGTATCTGCCCAAGGTGAAGATTACTGTGCCCGATGATATTGGCAACGAGGGTGTCAGCGTGGGCGCAGTCTCTGCTGGCTCGCAGCAAACTGGCGGTCATCAGTCATCCAGTGGGGGTCATCAGTCCGGTGGTGGTGGATACCAACCTCCTCCATCGACGCATGAGAACTACCCGCCGCCACCTCCTATTGCCTCCCATGGCCAGTACGGTGGCCACCAGGCTCCTCCCTCCTCTCACCAGCCATACAACCCATCGCAATATCAGCCCTCTCAGGAGTACAACCCTCAGCAACACCAAGCTCCGGAATACCGGCCGCCGCCGCACCAGCCTCAGGAGTACAGACCGGATCAATACCAGTCGTCGCATCAACAACAAGGCTATGATCATGGACAAGGCTACGGAGGCGGCCAGAATTATGGGCATGGTCAAAACTACGGCAGCGGTGGCAATCCTCCGTACTGAGAGGATCAGTAAAGCGGAGCGCGAGTCACGGGTATGACACGTCCAGGCTGATCTCATAGTGAATTGATATCTTCTCTGGCCATGTCTTGTGTGTGTCGCGAATGTGTTCACGCGAGCCTTAAAGAATTTGAATTTTCCAGCAGGTTTATGAAACCATTCCGATTTCCTCATCCCGGTCAAATGAATTGGCCAGTTGCTTTCGTGCCCATTAGCTCCCCGAGGGTCTTCAGTCATACCTTGCCTCGTCACGGCCGTTCTCATAGCTCTCCTCCAACATCTCCCCGTAGTCCTCAACACTGTCTCCAAACCGCTCAACCTCGCCAACGCCCTCACCGATACCCTCGGCGATGTTCTCGGGGGCATTCTCGACGGCGTCCACAGTATCATTCCAGCCCTCCTCGATGTGCTCTCCCGTCCGGTCCCAGCCCTCCTCCACGTTCTCCTCCGCCCTCTCCCATCCCTCCTCGACATTCTCCTCGGCCCTATCCCAACCTTCCTCAATATTCTCCTCTGCTCTGTCCCACCCCTCCTCCACCCTATCAGGAACAGCCTCTACCTCCCCAACAGCCTCGCCCGTCCAGCGCGCCGCGTCTTCAGGAAACTCCTCGACATGCTCGACGCCGTCGTCAAACCTGCGCTCCATACGGTCCTCCTCGCGGTCCCAGGCCTCAGCTGGTGGGTAAATAGGTAGTGTCAGCCAGGTCTCTCAAAAAAAAGCAGCTAGAGGTTTCTTTCTTTCTTGTCCAGTGACATGCAGACCCACCAGCTTCCTCCAGCACGGGTTTCTCCCAGCTGCGCTCGCCCGTCTCCTCGTTGAAATAGATCCAGCGGCCCGCCTCGCCGTCCCAGCGTGCTACCCATGGCGGGTGCACGTAGGGGGCGTCTGAGGGTGAGTCGGTGCCTCCGTCGACTGAGTTTCCGACCATCTCGGATAGGACATCGCTTAGGAAGCCCATGTTTACTGGGCCGAATAAAAGCTCGAGGGACGTTGACGGCTTTCTTCCTGCTGCTTGAGTTGGTTACACAAAAGAGGTGGCAAAAGGAAAACAGTGGGATGGATGTTTTGAGCTGCGAGTGAGAAACGTTCGAGCCCCTGATTTTACCTGGCAGGTGCAACGTGTCACCTGACTGACCCATACCGGCCTCTACTGATACATGTACCTCTGTATGTCATGGTTAAGCGCGCGCGGCTTCCGCGGTCCGTGAATCAATCCCAGTGTGCCGTCACATCCGACCTACAACAGGTGCAACATGCTCGGATTGAGAGAGGGGCAAGCTGTAGATACGAGATCCCCTACGCATAGTCCTAATTGCACACATAATTTCTCACGTATATAATATCGTATAACGAGTCTTGAAGTATTCCAATAAATCTACAATAAATATACGTAGTGAATTAGATTTATATTTTATATACATGTATATATTATTCTAGTATAATTTGTTTTATATATAAAGTTTAACTTAGTTTAAATATTAGTTATTATAAGCTTTACTTAAATCTTAGTAATGTGTTTAAATATAAAACTAATTATAATTAGATATATATTTCTATAATATAATATAATATAATACTGTTTTTAAATAATACGTATGAATAAAAAATCTTCCTTTTAAATTGAAATAAATAGTAATATAAGAAATATATAGTTCTTAAAGCCTTGTTTAATAATACTTATAAATATAAGTAATTTAATTAACTTTAACTCTATTAGTAGTAGTATAACTATAGTATTCTAGAAGTATTAAATATAGCTAGCTAGTACTACCTAGTAGCTAGCTATACTAGATTAGTTAGCTAAATCATATAGCTTAACTTA
>MAVT02000629.1:0-18773 GCA_001702395.2 Diaporthe helianthi
ACTATATTTATCTAAAAAGATATATTATATTTTATCCCTTTAGAATACTTACTATGATTCTAGCTTAGTAGAAGAACTTAAAAAATATAAATAGTTAATATAATTTAGCTTTTTAATTAAGTCTTATATAGTAAAAGTTAAGTAGTTTAGGCTTAATAAAGTAATTAAAATATATTATTTATAAAATTAGCTAAGCTAATATTACCTTATACTAAGGTAAGTAGGTTCTAGGTACTTTTATAAAATAGGCTTAAATTAACTATTTAGGATAAATATAGTATCTCTTTTACTTAATTAAGTAATAAGTATAGCTTATTAAGTATAATTAAATAGTAGTTATTAAGGTATCTAGGTAAAAATTGTAGATTTCCTAACCCTATGGGTAAATTTTAGTTTAGCGCTAGGGAGCTAATAATTAAACTAGGGGGGGCTAGACTTCGTTATTCCTAGATAGAGGTATAGGATATTGTTACGGTCTACATTGAATCTTAATGTTACAATAATTCATACCTATTAAGAGAGCAACGCTTATCCCTTTACACCATCTGAGTCAATTTCCTTGATGAATTCCAAGTTGAATTAATCACTAGGCTTTTTAGAACACTCTAGCTGCTGAATCTCCAAGCATCAGGAACGCACCGCCCACCTCCAAGGTTGTGGCTCTGGCTCATCCGGCCAACGGCCACATACATGACACCTTAGTGCACGGTATGCACACAACTGGTGAAGCATCTTGAAGTAAGATTTCTGGATACTTGAATGAGATGAATTTCTAGAATTCCAATTTTCAGACCACATTTTCAGTCTTGAAGTTGTCATTGGTAACTTCTCACTGCCCTTCCCCATATGGGGCGACAGTCTTCAGGTTTGGGAACATTGAAAAGGCTCTTTCTTTCTGTTGAAAATGGCAGGTTTTGTTGGGGGATAAAAATAAAAAATTAGTGGTTCAATTCGTCTCTTGTGCAAGTAAAATGGCGTATGGCAGTGAATAGAGAGTGCAAGTTACTTTCAAATATTCTAATGCTCACCTGCAGGAAGTTATCTGCACACACGAGGATGCCAGCTGGCTGCAAACAACACCATATTTACTACCTGTGAAACACTTGAGGCTAATTACTCACCACGCTCCTGTAAATTCCATCACTTTCACTTGATTGTATAACAGCTGCAGACAGTTCAAGCTGCCTATTTATAGCCAGAGAGCGGGCTGCACACTCTCCTTCCTTCCTCACAACATCTACCTCCAGTCTCACTCCAGGCCTTGCACCTGATTCATCGGCAAACCTTTGGCACCTACACCGGTATGGACTTGGGAGAAACTCTTGAAGTTCGCTCTGCAGGGGCGATGGGCCAAGGCCTATTCGCACCCTCCAACATACCCATTGGTACTCGCATCCTCGTGGAGAACCCCTTGATGTGGGTGCCGCTGTCGCCAACCCCATATCAAGGATTCTGCCAGGCTCTTACTTTGATGGATGATTCCAGTAAGAAGGATCTTAGGGACCTTCATTGCAACACTCGGCTCCTCAACCAGAATCTGGCGTTCAACCTGTTCGACCGAATCCGCAGCGAGGATCCCCAGGCCACGATCGACATGCGCGACGACGATTTCCTGAATGTGGTCAAGCTCTTTGCCACCTTCTGCACCAACGCTGTCACCATCACCGAGGGTAATGAAGATACCGCCTCAGCAGTGTACCCCATCTTCAGCCACATCAACCACTCCTGCACACCAAACGCCTTCGTCCTGTACAGCAGCGAGAACAAGCAGCAGACACTCTATGCCGGCTGCGACATCATGGCAGGACAGCAGATTTTCGTTAGCTATCTGGGCGGCGACGAAGATTTCCTAACCAGTTGGCGGCGAATGGAAGAAACACGCAAGTACTGGAACTTTGCTTGCACCTGCAGCCGCTGCCTGGACCCGATGATCACAGACATGGAGTGCGCAAGGCGATACGAGTTGAGAAGGGACCTGGTCCTTTTGCTCGGGACTGGGCCTCCTGATGCTTGTGATGCCCGCCAGGCTCTGGCGTTGCAAGTGGTCAACAAGGCCGAAGAGCTCCTGGGAGCGATGGAGGACGGTGATCTGGGGTATTGGAAGTTCTACCCTCTGTGAGTTCTTGAGTGCCTTTTGAAGACCTTGCCCAACCTCATGCTCGTGGTGCCACTCAGTGCTTTTCTCAAGCTGACTTGTCTGCATCAGTTACCAAGAGTGCGCAAGATTCAACCAGTGGCGAGGCAATCGCAGAGAGGCGGTCAGGTACGTCGTCAAATATGTCGAGAACAAGAGCATCTTCTGTAGTGAGGATGAGATAGACTTGGATTGGGTGCGTGAGATTGGACTGCCACTTCCTGAGTGAAACCTGAAAGATTGGCTTTCAAACAGAGGCAAGGAGGCAGAGCATCTGGAATACCTGTAGAGAACACCTGGTTATGGTAAAAAACACACGCTATTAAAGAATTGTTCCCGTAAATTTGGGCTTGAGTGGCCACTAATGATTGCCTGGTGCTCTGGTCTGAGGGACTCATTAAACATTTGGTGCCGACTTTGACCCCCCATACTGCAGTTTGGTTCACAGCTCGCAGCACCTCAATGTAGGGTTTTTTTTGGGGTTTTTTTTTTTTTGGTTGGAATTATTCATCGCTTGCGCTGTTACTTGGGTACTAAAAGCAAAACTATCAGCTGCGGATTCCCCGGTTGTGTAATTTACTTCTTCTGGCCCAAAAATTTGTGTTCTTTGGTCTACAGTGGGAAGTTCCAGCATCGGTCGAACTCCTCATCAAGGAGTTTCTGTGCCCACTCAGGCCCATTATTGGCAACCTTTTCAGGAGAATCTGTGCTGGTGAGGTCAATGAGGAGGGCCTTCCCACCTTCAATTAGGTAGTTGTCCCTGTGGTTTGCTTTGGACCTTCGCTGCCAACCCGTCTCAATCTGCAACGTGTGCAGAGCTGTACGGCACAGTTCCTTTTCCTCGTTGGTCTCGGGCTTGTGTGCCTTGGAGTGGTAAGCTGTCAACATGCTAATATGTCTGCCCTGCTCCGTGACATAGCCCATGAATTCCGGCGTAATGCCCTTGCCGTCGCAAGCTCTGTACGCCATCATTTCATTTTCCAGGGGAATCCTGCTGCAATTAGGTGTTGGCCAGATTTTCCTGTGTAGACACAATTAGCAAAAGTGAATAATCAAGTGCTTCAAGAGAGCACAACTTAGAAGTTGCAAGTTTAAACAAATAACATTGGCATCGATAATGAAGCTGTTCCATACCACGCTCGAGCCTTGCCCGACGTTGACCTTGTTTAAGATCGGCAGTCTGGAACTCGAAGCACAGGAGAAACTCACATGACCATTTCAAATTCGCCATTCCCGAATGCCTCGTGCGTGACAACGCGCAGCCTGCCCCGATGATGATGCATGCCGGGCCCGAACGTGTCTCTCAGATAGATGGTCTTGAATTGCAAGGTAGCCCACTCGACGCAGGGTTTCTCTGGCCAGATCGCGCTTTTACTCATGGTTTGGAGTTGGATGCGCTCATACTGGAAAATCTCGAATATGACCTCTGTGTCCTCACCTTTGTCGATGTCGATTTCAAAAAAAGAAATTCTGGCGTGATTCCAGTCACCACCACCTGAGAGCATGAGAGGCTCGCTAACAAGGTACCTCGCTGTTCTGAAGAAGTCGCCGGGAGGACGTTCGGGCTTGAATCTTTCGCCTTTCTGTTGATCCCAGGTCAAGTATTTGATTTGATTTCTGCCATTAGCACCTTTGACCGCGACCCGAAGCATGGGCTTGAGGTCTGGTCGCCATGTTCTTGGTGCCCAGACCAGAGACTACAGTACAGTCAGTCAGTCACATTCCACTGGTCTGAAGAGTGAATGTACACCACAGGCGGTCGAAGACAGCCCAGTTATTAACTAAGTTGTTGTTGCCCCGGGAAGAATATGTTGGTTGCATGGGGGCAAAGTTGATACAGATGAATGCTCGATGTCTTTGATGGGTCACTTACACCACTTTCTAACGGGGCAGCGAGATTGGGCTTGAATGGGTTCGATCCTAAGCCCGCGCCAGGCGCTTTGAGTGGTTTTTCACCCGAGCCCGCAGCAGGCGCTTTGAATGGATTTTTTGCCGAGCTCGCACCAGGCGCTTTGAATGGGTTCTTTCCCGAGCTCACGCCGCCGGAGTTGAATTTAGATTTGAATGTGAGCTTTATTTTCTTGGCAGGTGGAGGCTCATCCCCAGGCTTGCGCCCGCGCCCAACATCGCCGCCAGACTTGGGAGAAGGAGCAGTCGCACCGTCAGACGCGGATTTAGCTTGAGTTGCATCTTGGTCGGGCTGAGCAACCTCGGCGGGCTCAGCAATATCTCTGCCAGAGATGGTCGGGTCCTCTGTTTGTTCGGAAAAGCTGTTGACATCGTAATTGATGAATTGCATGGCTGCTGCTATCACTTGAAAACACGAGTTGAGTCGACGAAACATGACCACTAAGAGTCTGGTGCTGATGATATACAATTGCGAATGTGTTTAAGCAGAGATTGGGTAGTCCAATGTTTGCGGTCTGCAGTCAAAGAGAGAAGAAGCTTCTAAACATTTGAAGTTTGAATGAGAACCTTGGAAAGCATTGCGACACGGAACCCTTGGGAAACGTTGCGCTCGGTACTAAGTAGGTACCGGTACCTACTTAGGGTAGGCACCTTCCGAGCAGCAGGACACATCTCGATTCGTACCTACCTAGGTAAGTACCTAAGTACATGACATCAAAAAGTTGAGGTAATTAAGAAACTACAAATGTGCCTGCTCTGTTGAAGAGCCAGGCTGAGGCATTGCAGGCTACCACGACATTGTTGTTGCCCCATTGTTCACTGATCAGCCGCGGCCGTCATTGTTGCCAGTGGGCACTGCCGAGCAATGACCAACATTCATAACATCCACCCGGTCGTCGGCTCCGGTCCTGCCATTCTATTAGAGGTTTAAAATTGCATCGCACAACTTAGAAGGGAGTGGGCTCGGGATTGAATTATTCTCCGAGCGCAGGTCGCTTCGATCACCACGTGCTTCTCAGCCGTTGCCCATCGAGCTACACTAAGTAAATGGGTGTTCGATTCCCCTTTTCATATTGCTGACCCACCTGCCAAACTTTTATGGGAACCCTGCCCTGGTGCCACCGTGCCACTGCACACTGCCCGCATGGCGTGGGCCCCTATTAAATGCAGGTGAGATTTGCCGATGGAACCTGAGGACCTGGTTCGGGGTTCGGTAGCCCCGCAAAGAAATGAATTAGACTCGGACTCGCTGATTACTGTCTTCCCCAAAACTCAGGAGCGCAGCACAAACGCCCAAAACTTGACGCTGGGGCATTCATTACCTTGGTATGGGAGATCGGTGCAGCTCTGGATGGAAACGAGAGAGGGTATGGAGTACTACTTAAAAGTCCGTGCCGTAGAAGCGCCGTTTGGCTGCGAAAGTGATTTCCTGTTTGAGCCCAGGCCGGGGGCTGTTATCCACTTTCCACGTGTTGCTTAGACAGCGCCGGAGATCAGATGGACCATCGACAGGGGCTACATGTTGTACCACAGTACAAACCCGGCTGTTGGTGGAGCCCTGATTATGAAGCGCCTTGCAGCTGTGGAAAAAAAGGAAGAAACAACATGCTTTAGATAAGTGAATGCCGGCCCGATCTTCACGTCGCAACTGATTTTCGGTCCTCGTCTCCCAAAACCAAACCTACTCTCATTCTGTATTCTGTGCAGTTTCAGCTTCAACAATGGGCTTCAAGGTGGTCATCGTCGGCGGTGGCTTGTCTGGTCTCGGCCTGGCACACTGCCTGGCCAAGGCAGGCATCGATTTTATCGTTCTGGAGCGGAGTGATCTGCTCGTCCCCAAGGGTGGAGCTTCGATGGCTCTCTGGCCCAACAACGTTAGGCTTCTGGACCAGCTCGGGTTGTTGAAGGGAGCGGAGGAGATCGACTGCGGGATCAAGTACAAGCAAAATGTGCGAAGAGATGGGTCTGTGCTTCAGAAGAGCAACATGATGGAGAGGGTCGGCGTCGCGTGAGTCCACCAGAGACCAGCACGAGCTTCTACTTAGTAAGATTCAAGTTGGCTGGAACTAACACCGTCAGGCTGGGACACCCTTGGATGTGCTTCCATAGGCCGAAACTACACGAATATCTTTTCAACACTCTCCCAGAGCACGACTCTCGCATTATCACCAACGTCGAGGTGACAGGGATCGAGACCACACCAGACGGCGTCAAAGTGACCTGCAAGGATGGTACCGTCCACGAAGGCTCCATAGTTGTGGGCTCCGATGGCGTCAACAGCTCAGTCCGGAAACACATCGCGAAGGGAGACGAAAAACACGCCGACCCATTCTCAACAAGTTACCGAGCACTCTATGGCTGCTCAAGTTGGACAAAGGGCCTTGATCCTCAGACACTTTACGAGATGCACGGCGACAAGACCTCCATCCAGGTTATCCCAGGCCCCGGCATCGCCATGTTTGTCGTCTATGAACGCCTGCCAACGACGACAAAAGGTAGCAAGCGGTACACCGAGGACGAGAAGTCTGAGTTTGCCAAGACAGCCCAAGACCTCAGTGTCTCGGAGGATATCAAGTTCAAAGACATCTGGTCTGAGACAACGTGGTCTTACTTCTCTGGACTTGAAGAAGGCGTCGCACCAAATTGGTTTGGCGACCGGGCCGTGCTCATCGGAGATACTGTGCACAAAATGACACCCAACGTCGGTCTCGGACTCAACAGCGGGTGGCAGTCCGCTGCGGTTTTGACAAATGGCCTGCACCAGCTGCTTTCCAAGAACCCCGACCCTAGCACAGAGGAGCTCAACCAGGTGTTCAAGGACTACCAGGAAGTAAGAATGAAGAATGCCTCAGATATGAATGGCATCTCGGGCCTTTACACCCGGGTGGTGGCATGGGACAACCCATTGTGGAAACTGGCGGACCAGTACATCACGCCTTTAATTGGTGGTGACTGCGCTTTACTCGACCTTCTGCTTGTGCCACTCGTGGCCAAGCAGGGCAACGTTCTCTCCTTTGCAGACGAGAATCATTACAAGAGTGGGAAGACGCCTTGGAAAACCGGTCAGACGGTGGTTTTGAAAGACGTCAAAGTGGCGGCATAGATGCCTGGTCCAAGATCTATGGTCATCTGCCAGCAAGATCGCAATGCTCATGATCTTGGGCGCAGGCCGGCTCGATATATCGGAAATCAGATGCATGTTTAGGACTTAGCGAGTCTTGTAAATCAGGCCGCGGTCTCTGTCATTCGGCGTACATATTTCCTTGCACCATCTAGATATATATACCCCTATACCATACCTAGTGTTCTACGCAATACACGTTCTACGTTCAATGTTCACATGGCGCGCTTGCCTGTCTCGTATTAGCATTCCAAGGTTCGTATGATCACAGGCTCGGAACAAACCCACCACTCTGACCAGATGCAATAGCAATTTTAGTCTTATTGCTGTACTATCGGATTCAAGTTGTTTTTCGTCTCCTAAAGATGTCCTTGTTTTCGGTATCTTTAGTCGTTACTGACCAAGCCCATGCATGATACCTGTCGACTTTGAGGTAGCCTAGTGACCCCTAAATTCTCCTCTCATTCTGCCACCGCCCCAAGGGTCAACTGGTCGTTTTGCGAACTTCTCTTACCGAGTGGCGGGCGACTTCCTTTACTCATCATCCGCCCCAAGTATCGAAAACATCACCCTGTCTCGCAAATACTAGCAGCTATAATTTGTGCAAAGTGATCTGTGAGTTGTATTTTGCCCACCTCAACGCTGCTCTCCTATGTTCATGCGATCTGTGGCCGAAGCCCTGGAACAAAATAACTGTTTCAATCCTCACCGGGCTCCCTGGACTTTTGCAACACGACTTAAACTCCACAAAGTCCTTCAACCAATTCTCCTAGGTGGCCTTTAAATGCCAAGAAAAGCGCAACATTATTTCTATATTTCTTGAGTTTTGAAGGTGACTGCTTAAAGTCTAAACAGTGGTTTTGTTCCAGTCACATAATCTCAAACGTTTTTATATAAAAGGACTATATATTAGGACTGCAAATTTATATGCACTCGTAGCATAATCCTTAATGAGACTGGATATTCGCTCACTTAAAACTAGAGTTTACACCCTTCTATTAACTACCTACCTACTATAGCGCCCCTTATAGAATTTTTACTAACCGTTTCCCTCAGCATTATAACTTTAGGAATATATAAAAAAAACGTTATATCCTTTTCTTTACACCTATCTTATAATATATAAGATAGTTCTAAAAGAATATTTAGTTTTCAAATTCTAGATTATAAGCCTTTAATTTAATATATAAACTAGCTATATAACTATAACATTAGATAACTATTTAGTAATTACCTTTAAAAGTCTTTTTTAAAGTATTATAATAAGTAAGTATAATAGTTTAAATCTATTATATAATACTACTAAAAATATTCCTTTTTTACTAATTACTACTTTTTATTAACTGATTATTTATTACTTAATTAATTAAATACTTTAAATACTACTAAATTTAAGTTTTTTTTTTAAAAAAAAGAATTTTAGGTAAATATCTTTTAATTATACTTTAGTAATAGTATAAGTTTATGTAATTAGTTACAGCGAAGGTAAAATAAACTTTAAGTCTTTTGTTTTTAGTTATAAGAATTTCTAGTCTTCTTAATTTTCTTTCCAGAAATGCCGTACAGGAGCTTCTCCTATAAATGGCTAGCCCGTGATATAACATACCTAAGCCACCATGGATGGACTAGAGACAGGACGAGACTATATGATGGCATCAGAACTAACAATCTCGCATCTCCCCCGCCCCTCCCCCGAAAAGGATCTGCTGATGTTGAAAGAGCATGTTGGGACTCGGAGATTTAAGCACTTAGATATGCCGGTAGAGTTGGAGCTTATCGTGCTGCACTTTATTGAAGCATCGTTCGGGCAATTTCAGAGTTCTGCTACCCGAGGACTTGAATTGGCTAGGATCATGGCTCCGCTCAGATCAGTCTTCCATTCCCCCATGCTGACTCCCGAAAGTCAAAAGTCTGGGTCCAGATGTCGCCAATGACGGATTTTCTGGGGAGACAAGAAGCTTCGGCTAGGGAAGAACGGCTGGCCCGTGCGCCCAGCAGACGGCATGTAACGACTCGTGGACGATACTAAAATGCGCCGTTCCCTTTTCAATCTCACCCAGCTTGTCACATGTCATGATGTCGCCCTCTCAGACTCCGCAATGCTCTTCAGAGATACGCGAGAGGCTTCATGCGGGTCAGTCACATTAATTTTTGCCGCTCGCTGCGCCTGTCCTCCGTGATTCGGCTGACATTTGTCCATGTTCTGGTTCCACTGTGCCGCACTGCCCTCTTCTGCTGTGCTTGCCCAGACTTTCGCTTCCTCCAGGAACCACCATCTCCCCAATCGACCCCGCAGAACGGCCGACTGCCTCTCAGCTGACCGCTATGCCCCTGGGCCGGTCTCCAAATGGTCACCAGGGTCATCACCCACGATGACACCCGGCTTGGAAATTTCCCTCCAATGATGACTGGATTTCCATGGGCATCGCTGGTAGCTGCCCGAGTGGCGTGGACGGTGAGCCAGTCTGCCAGTATAAGATGGTAGCAAAGGCGCGTGTCGGAGCATTTGCTCGGATGGCTGGCTGGGCCAGGGGGTCAAAAGTCTGAGTATTTTTCTCCTTGGAAAACAGACCAGTGCCGACCATGAGGCCCATCTCGCTCGCTGTGGCATCGTCTTTGATGCTCGAGCTGCAGCACGGCAGTGCCCTGGCCGTCTCCAACGACAGCGACACCGCTCCTCTCGTCACCACCAAAAATGGGACTTATCAAGGGCGCCATCTGCCTGGCTACGACCAAGACGTCTTTCTTGGTATGCCCTATGCGCAGCCTCCCGTCGGAGACCTGCGTTTCAGGTGGCCTCGCAGCGTGAACGAATCCTTCGACGGCGTTCGAGATGCATCTCAGTACGGGTACAGCTGCATGCAGTACCGCTCGAGCTTCAACATTTCCGAAGACTGTCTCACCCTCAACGTCATCCGCCCGGCCGGCGACTACACCGACTTACCGGTCTTGGTGTGGGTGTATGGAGGTGGCTTGTACGCGGGTTCAACGGCAGACCCTCAGTATAATCTTAGCGGCATTGTCAAGGTTAGCCAGGACATGGGACAGCCTGTGATCGCTGTCAGCATGAATTATCGTCTCGGGATGTGGGGCTTCCTGCAGACTCCCGCCCTTGTGGCCGAGGGATCGAGCAACGCGGGCTTGATTGATCAAAGGTTGGCACTGCAATGGGTACAGGAGAATGTAGGAGCTTTTGGAGGTGAGTATTCTTGTGAGGCCAAAGTAATATACATTCTCCTTTACCCACCCCCACAATACCTGAAAAGTCACCAGCCCCAAACTTGTCAGTATGGTTCCGAACCCGCACTTACAAAGAAGTACAGGTGATCCAGCACGAGTCGTCGTCTGGGGCGAAAGCGCTGGAGCCCAGAGTATCGCATACCATTTGCTCAGCCACGAGGGCCGCGATGATGGGCTATATCGCGGCGCTATTCTCGAAAGCGGCGGGCCAACGGGCTGTCAGGTACAGGACTTGGCGTACTACACTGTTCCTGTGGAAAACCTGACGCGCACCGTGGGCTGTTACACCGCGAAGGATCAACTTGCATGCCTGCGCGGGCTTGATCAGGACAAGCTTTTTGCGGCGTCACCGTCACAGGTCTGGAACCCCCTTGTTGATGGGAGTTTCCTCACCGGATACCCCAGCACCCTCATCCGCGATGGGAAGTACAACGCCGTGCCCCTCCTCACGGGGACAAATACGGACGAAGGCACCTCGTTTGGACCATTAAGGCCCAACACCGAGCCAGATCTCTTCAACGCCTTCTTAATGTGGCGCAGCTATGCCCTATCGCCCCCAACGATTCGGAAGTTCCTAGAGCTGTACCCGGACGACCCTTGCGTTGAGCCACCACTCTATATCGATAACTGTTCAGTCTTCCCTTCGAGAGGGCTGACATGGCGCAGGGGCGCCGCAATAGGCGGTGACATGGTGATGCACTCTGGCAGGCGCAAGATGTGCGAGGTTTATGCTGGCACCGCGGGACAGGACGTCTACTCGTACAGATTCGACACGCGCCTGTGGAACAAAACGGAACTCGCCGGGGTCCAGCACTTTGACAACGTTGCCTTTAGCTTCCAGAACATCACCGGGCTTCTAGGCCCAAGCCCGACGTATGACAATCACTTGAGGATCGCGCGGTCCGTCGCCGTGGCCTACATCAGCTTCGTACACAGCCTTGACCCAAACCCCCGCAGCGCGTGGAAAGTGGGGGAGAAGGTGGACCTCCTGCCCTTGCCTACATGGCCAAAATATAGCCTGGACAAGCCGACAAATATGGTACTGAATGCCACGGCTGGTCCTTTCGTGGAGGCAGACACGTGGAGGAAAGAAGGTATTGCATTCATGAACTCGTACGAGGTCGCAAGGGAGTTGCTAGCATAGCTGGTGTCACCACGGAGAAAGCCCCCTTAATGCGCAGGCGGCTTGATGGCGGAACATTGAACCCCGTGGCCGCAGGGACCTGCCATCGTCACCCTCCCGACAGCTGGGGAGGTGGCTTTCTGCGGTGGCTTCTGCAGTGGGTGGCTCCGCCAGCTGCTACGATGGACAAGCAGCCTGGGAGTCTGCGCGGCTGGCGGTCCAATGGACAGCTTACTGACGAGATGCAGGGACGTCCGAGAACTCCCAAGAATGAGACGGCATGCCCGGGTCGACTGGGCCCAATCTGAAAGCTGTACTCCGTAACCGTAAATCCAACATGGCCAAATCTGTACAAAACCCAATTCCAAATAACCATCAATGTCCATCATGGAATCAATCTTCCTTCAGCTCAATACCAAGCCCCCGAGCACTTTGCACGACCTCCCTCGCGCCTGCGAGCTTCCATGCATGTTGGTGCTACGTGGTCTGTTCCTTGATTGGATGACTGCAAGGACGAAACACTGCCTGCTTGTGAGGGTTGAAAGGGACAGGTCCATGTCTCAGCCCAAAGGTGAGCAACCGCGTCGTGGAGGCAGGGAGAACTGGGAAAAGGGACGTGAGGCCTGCGTCTTCACAAAAAGTTTTCTACACATCCATGGTATTCAAGCAGGCAGCCGGAATGAAACCCCCGCGGCGCCTTGGGTTCCGAATGCTTCTCCGGCGATCATCCACGGCACGCGATATCCCTATCCATCTCCGAACACTCTCAGTCGCTGCCTCGGACCGGATTCCAGGCTAGGAGCATCGGCGAGCGCTTTCATAATTTCCGGTCGTCGTCGCCACACCAGCCCGACCAGATAGGGGCGATGGCAGGCACCCTCGCATTGAATGAAGTCAATGACTCAAATGCGAGCCCAGTGCGCCTGACCGTAAGAGGGAGGTCGAGTTGGCGGCTGCGACGTATTAAGCGCCGTTCAATCTGGGCAGATCGCCCCTCTTCTCCTAGCCATCAACAAAAGCAGGCAAGGACGCTAAATATGTGCCTAATTCGTCCGCTACAGGCCAGATGTCCACTGCTATCGTGCAAAATGTTGACAACGATCGGATAGCCGAGCCGAGTCGTATCCCGGCCCGAGCGGCAGAGCTCGTAGCGTGTGCTGCATTGCATCCCTTTGCAATTGTGGTCGCAAAGTCAGGAGTACAACGCCCTCGGTAGGGGTCCCTGAAGGGAAGCCTTCGCCAAGCATTGAGAAGTCCTGCAACTGACTGGCTGACTGGAGCAGCACTCTTCTCACCTTCCTAATTCCCGCGAACTCTTTAAATTAGCCTCCTCTCGTTTATGATCCCTCGTCCCCACTCTCTCGAAAACTTTCCAGCTTGGCCATCCTACCGCACAACGGCCTGCCTGCCTGGGCAAAGGACGTGTGGGAAGCCAAGCTTTGCCCAGGACCGCCGTCGAAAACTACCCAGGTACTACTTGAAGTGTATGGTACCCTGCTCCCTGCTTGCCCGCACATCTTCCCAATCCCGTCCAACGGATCTTCGTCAATGGAGCCCTTGGTCAAGCCACAGTGATAAGGAGGCCGGTTAAACTCCCCACACTTCCACAACACGACACCTGGACTCCATCCACGACGCAGTTGGTCCCCTAGCCCTTTGTGTGTCAGGGTGTGTGTCTCTGGCAGGAACTGCGCCGGGCCATGGGTGCCGTGCCAATGTATCTGAAAGCTGCGAGCTGCAGAATGGATGATGCGATGGCCCTGGCAGCAGCTGCCCATGCTGCACAAGCGTGCACGCTACGCTGCTCACCCATGGCATGTACCCAGTGCCTGCTGTGAAGCACATGGTGACAACGAGCCTGCATGTGCCGAATGCCCTCCACCCATCATGCCATACATACCCTTTACCCAGTCAGTCACTGCGGCCATTTCCAGCCTACTGTTACCGTTACCTTGTGAATTGCTCCCTCGCTTCCTATATAAGTCCCTGCGCCCCTAGCATGCCCTCTTTTCTCTTGAAAGTTGTGCCTTAGCCTCTGCCAGTCCATTCTTTCCAGCAGTTGCTGTCTGGCTGCCTCGAGTCCTGTCGTTCTCTCTCGGTCTCCCCCTGGACCATTTTCCTGTGTACTATTCTCAAAGGGCTTGTGGTTCTGTACACTTCTTCTGAGGCACCATGATTGGACTCAGAGTCATAGGCGGCCTCCTGGCTGCCATTGGCCTCGTACAGGCCAGCAATGTCGTCCCAGGCGCCTTCATCGTCGAGTACGAGGATGGTGTTGACATTGACGCGGAGCTGTCGTCCGTGCAGGACGTGGCTTCGACCCGGATGAAGCTTGATTACAAGCTGTTCAAGGGCGCTTCCATCCGCTTCCACGACGCTGACACGGCCAAAGACCAGGCTGAGCTTCTGAGCTCAAAGCCTGCTGTAAAGAAGATGTGGCCCGTCAGGCTGTACAATGTGCCCAAGCACGAGGTTCACTGGGTCGCAGGGGAAGATGCCCTGGAGGGCAGTGCGGCGGAAACGCGGCAGGCCCCAGAGGACACCTTCTCGCCTCATGTCATGACTCAGGTCAACCAGCTGAGGGACCAGGGTATTGTGGGCGAAGGAATTAAGGTGGCAGTTGTTGACACTGGTGTAAGTCGAAACACTCTCCCCACGTATCTCTTTCTAGGTGTCGTTTGTTATTACCTAGGTATACATCCCTTGTCACCGTTGTTGAGGTTGCAAGGACGGAGAAGGAAGTCGAGTCCAAGAACTCAGCTACTGCCATGCCAGTATGAGCTAACACTGGTACCGCAGATCGATTACCGCCATCCCTCACTTGGAGGCTGCTTCGGTCCCGGATGTCTGGTCTCTTTCGGCTACGATCTCGTTGGAGACGCGTTCAGCGGGACTAATGTGCCGGTCCCGGACCCGGATCCTTTCGACTGCGGTGGTCATGGCACCCACGTCGCTGGTATTGTCGCCGCTCAGACCAACAACCCATATGGCATCATTGGCGCCGCAACGGGAGTGACCCTTGGCGCTTACCGTGTGTTTGGTTGCGAGGGATCCTCGCCAGACGGTAAGTGGTTCTCGTTTATTCTGGAGTTGGTTGTCACCACCACCGGTCTAACTTTTGTGGATAGATGTCCTTATTTCTGCCTTCAACATGGCGTACGAGGCGGGCGCTGATCTCATCACTGCGTCTATCGGGGGTCCTTCCGGTTGGAGTGAAGATCCTTGGTCGGTAGCCGTGTCGCGAATTGTTGAGAATGGTGTTCCGTGCACCATCTCTGCGGGTAACGACGGGGTTCAAGGTCTTTTCTACGCCAGCACCGCAGCAAACGGGAAGGGAGTCACTGCCATTGCGTCTATTGACAACTCGGTGACGCCAGCCTTGTTCACCGTCGCAAGTTACACGGTCGAGTCAAATGGAACCGAGGAGTCCTTTGGCTATGCGGCCGGGCAGCCTGCGGCCTGGGCCGGTGTCACTTTGCCTCTGTGGTCTGTTGGCTACGACACCACCGATCCCTCAAACGCCTGTACCGCTCTGCCGGCTGATACTCCTGACCTATCCGAGTACATTGTCCTCGTGCGTAGGGGCACCTGCACCTTCGTCCAGAAGCTGGCGAACGTGGCTGCGAAGGGGGCACGCTACGTCATCGTCTACAACAACGTCCCTAGTGGTGCCGCTTCTATCGGTGGCACTGGTGTGGCCGGACTTGAGGCTGTTGCGATGGTGACCGCAGACACTGGCGCCAAGTGGATAGCTGCGCTCTCAGCCGGTCAGAATGTGACAGTCGCCATGACCGACCCTGACACTGCGGAGAAGTCGTTGAATTTGACGCCCAACAACTTGACGGGTGGATTCCTCAGCACATACACTTCCTGGGGCCCGACATATGAGGTTGACTTCAAGCCTCAGCTTGCGTCTCCGGGCGGATCCATCCTGTCGACGTACCCCACGGCCCTGGGTTCTTACGCAGTGCTCTCGGGAACGTCTATGGCCTGTCCTCTTGTTGCCGGTATCTACGCCCTCCTGATGGAGGTCAGGGGAACCAAGGACCCCAAGACGCTCGAGAATGCCCTGTCCGCGACGTCGAACCCCAACCTGTTCAATGATGGTGCAAGTACCTATCCTGTGCTAGCACCGGCCGCGCAACAAGGCTCGGGCTTGGTCCAGGCTTACGATGCTGCATATGTGACATCTCTCCTCAGCGTCAGCAGCCTCTCGTTCAACGACACGGACAACATACTGCCCGTACAGAACTTTACGGTTTTCAACACTGGAAAGTCCTCTGTCGAGTACACCCTCGGGCACGTCGGTGCGGCTACTGGATATACCCTTCCCAGTGGCAGCATCTTCCCTGCACCATTTCCCAACGAGCTCCACGACGACTATGCGACTCTCGAATTCGTCAGCGGGATCTCTTTCACCTTGCCGGCCGGTCAACGCAAGATTGTCAGCGTGAAGGCCACGCCTCCTGCTGGGCTCGCCGCAGAGAGGCTACCGGTCTACTCGGGTTATATCACGATCAACGGCTCCGACTCGTCAAGCCTGTCGCTACCATACCTAGGTGTTGCTGGTTCCCTGCACTCGGCCACAGTCTTGGACCCAGCCGCGACGTACTTGAGCAGCTCTTTCGCCATAGCCGATGCTCCGGCCCCTGCAAACCACACCTTCACGCTGCCCCCGCCCGGCCACTCCAACAACACACAGGACAACTCTAACAGCACAGACTACCCGCAGTTGTTCATCAGTCTGGCCCTTGGGTCGGCAGTGGTGCGTGTGGATGTTGTGCCCACGTACCCGGGGGCGAACACCACCGAGTCACTCGGTCTCGCTACCATTGGTGATGTCTACCAGACACCGCTCGACTACCAGCCCCGTGGCCTGCAATCGTCAAACTGGGACGGAAAGCTCGCATCTGGCGAGTACGCGCCTGCCGGGACCTACAAGTTTGTTGTTCGAGCCATGAAAATCTTTGGTGACCGAAACAACGCAAATGATTATGAGACGGCTGAGACGATTGAGTTCGGAATACAGTACGCCGCCGGCTCTTCGTATAAGAGGGATGACAGAGTGCGCAAGGAGTGGACCGGCTAGATATCGCCAACTTGTCCTTAAAAAAAAGACAATGGAACAATAGTATTAATATATATACATAATTACTGGACAAGTAATCGCAAAAATACAGACTACAAAGCAATGTCTGAGTTAGTCAACCATCAATGATTAATTGGCATTCATGAAGCTACCTAGGTACCTACTTAGTAGGTATGAGACAACCCCTTGGGAAGTGCTGACGCATAAACAGTAGCAGTTTCATAAATTGAAGTAGTCGCACAAATTCTAGCTCAATCCATCCTACAGCATTGTTGACTTCGAGCTTGCTATTGACAGCCGCTAGCCAAAACTAGTTTGCTAGATAAATTACCAATTTGTGAGTGTCTTTTCTCTCAAGTGCTCAGATCTGACCTTGTTCGTTAGACATTGGTCTCCTTCTTCTCGGAGTCAACCCTGTCAACTTGGTGGACGGATGCGGCCTCGGCTTCTATGTCCTTGGCCTTGGCCTGGCTATCTGATTCCAGGTTCATACCAGCCGGCCTGGCGGAGAACTCGCGGCCCCTCTTTTCCGGGCCGAGGGCGGTGGTGACGGCAATGCCGATGGCGATGATAGCCGTCGCAATGCCCATGACTGGACCATAGGCCTCAACCAGCTCGCCGGCATTGTTTCTGATAAAGTTGCTCTCGGCGAGGGCATTCACGATCTGCGCCGAGGGGCTGCTGATCATGTTGCCCAGCTGGTAGGTGATGCCGGGGAAACTGCTGCGGAAGGCCGGGGGCGACAGCTCGTTGAGGTGGATTGGGATCACGCCCCACGCGCCCTGCACGAAGAACTGCATGAAGAAGCCCGAGGCCGACAGCGAGCGCTCCGTGGTTGGCAGGATCCAGGCTGGGATCAGACAGGCCGAGATTAGAGAGGCGCAGACGATCGTGCGGCGGCGGCCGAACCACTGGCTCAGGTACCCCAGGATGGTGCCACCGACGCAGGCGCCTGCCTTCATAAGGATGGAAGCCCGGCTGGCCCCGGAGTTGTCGAGACCCTTCTGCGTGATCATGAAGGTGGTGTAGCTATCTTGAGACGTGTGGCTGTAGTCTTTTGTCGAGAGTTATTAGTTAGCTCATAGCTCATAGCTCCATGGCTCATCAGTCCATGGCTCATCAGTCCATGTATGGAAGTAGGAAGGGTTACTCCCCGCTGGTGGCTGGACGAGTTTGGAGGACTTGGAAGAAACTCACAGTTAAACCAGGTCATGAGGATGATGCAGTAGATGCACATCTTCCACTCCTGGCCCAGCATGACCTTGGTCTCCTGCCAGAAATGCGTGGCATGGCCGCCCGTCTTGCCGGCCTTGCGGGCCTCAATGAACTGCTGCGATTCCGGGAAGCACATGCGGATCAGGCCGACGCCAATGGAAAGACCGGCAGCGATCCAGAAGACGGTCTTCCAAGTGTCGACCTCGCCGCCGACGCCAAGGTTGGCACAAGCGGCGCAGACATAGCCGAAGGAGTAGCCTTGTTGGAGGATGCCAGACATGAGACCTCTGGCATCCACGGGACTGTTTTCCAGTGCCATTGCAATAGCATTGCCGTAGACACCACCCATGAAGAGGCCGAACAAGGAGCGAACAGCAAGGAACTGCTGAAACGTGCTGCAGTAGATGGTGGCGACCTGCAACAGCCCGAGGACAATCATGTTGACCACCATCGGCCACTTTCTCCCCCACTTGTCTCCAGCCAGCCCGAACAAGGCCGCGCCGATGGAACGGAGCAGCAGGGTGAGGGTGATGGCCTCGGTGATGCTCGTCTTTGAGACATCATAGTATTTGGCCCTGCAAAGCTTGGCGCATCAGCACATGTTGCACATGTTACACATGTTACACACGGCGGCAGATATATGAGGATCGACGATGTGCGATTGATTACTCACAATTTAACTGTCTGGATAGACAGGGCGTGGAAGTCAAAGGCGTCGGCAGTCCAGGCTGCGAAACCGACAATGAAAAACAGCCAGTCCTTTGCCGAGAGCTGGGCCATCAGGCTGACGGGGTTCTTGAGCGGGATTGGCCTTGCCCACTCGCAGGAGGATTCGCCATCAGGCCCGATCACGACAACACGCTGATTCCACGTGAAAAGGTCACGAATGGATTGGCTGGCCGTTGGGATTACGCCCTTGGCGACGGGGTCAGCCGGCTCATGA
>MAVT02000630.1:0-25349 GCA_001702395.2 Diaporthe helianthi
GCGTAAAAGTAGGCAACTCGTTGGGGTGGGCAACTCGTTAGTGTTTAACGTTATAGCGTTTCCTTGCTGCAAATATTATTAATAAACAAAAGCATAAGGCTTTATAAAGAATAAAAAAGCTCTTTTTAGGTATAAAAAAAATGCTTATTGCTCTTAATATAGTATTTTGGATTGTATGTAATTATACGTAAATAACGCGTATTAATTAAATAGTAGCAAATATACAAGCGCAAGGAAAACTGCACTTTGTAACTAATTTTTGTAGTTAATTTACCCAAAGGTTTATAGTATTAAAAAGGCCTAGAATAGCAATAAACTACTATATAGTATTTATTGATAAGGAGGATATTGTTAAAGGAAATCTTCGTTAATTTGCTTTTTCCACTTAACTATTTGTAGTTTTACAACTACTAATTAGTGTTGGTAGGTTCTAAATATATATACGTTGTAGGTAGGTCTATATAGTTATTGTTAGTTGGGTTAAATTCTCTAGCTATAGGTCCTTAAACGAGAGGGACCTACTTATGGTAGTCTAGGTAAGGTAGGTATGGGTTGGTTGCTCCTGCCAACGACAGAAAGGCTCCCAATGGTAGTATACCTATGACGAGCTCTAATCATGTCACGGTCTGCTACGTGGCCACGGTATCTGCACCCACCATCTCATAGCTTTCTATACGATAATCTCCTATGCAAATTTAGAAGAGACTTTTAGTCTTCTATAAGGTGACGTCCTATAACAAAACGTGTTGATCTTCTCAAGGTTATCTCGTAGGAGATGACCTCTTACAGGGTAACCTCCTTAGGAATACCCTCCATTGGAAGGGATGGAAGAGTTCAGGATATTTATTTGAGTGGGTATCGCGGTGATACGGTAATAACCTTGGAATATATGTGATGTACCAAGGTGAGAAGCGGGAAAGCAGTTCCAAAGCTCCAGATGTCGCCTTGCCCAGCTCCGACCTTTGAAGGGACAACTCGGACCTTGGGTTTTAACAGACATCATCCTATATGAAAGTTGCGAGGTACTTGAAGGGGCGTATATATCGAGTATCTCGGCCTCTTCTCGTTTGTTTTTAAAGCCTCAGAGTTATGGCAAATCGTGGCCTCAAAGAACAGGCAATGTTTTAAATCAAGGGAACAAATAAGCCATCGTTTGCACACTTTCTAAGCTCTTTTAACCCAAGCATTCGCTGACCTCTGTCCTCAGAAAAAAAAATGTGTTTGTTTGTTCAGCCGATTTGCAATGCCTGCAAGAAGCCTTCTGGGTCGAAGGAGCTCCACGAATGCATTTTCCGTGACTGCAAGTCTGAACACATCGAAGAGTGCATACGCTTCCTAACTCGGTTCGAGCTCCCGAACTGGAACTGCGACACGCCGAATTGCGGTCTCAACATGGAGACCGTCGAATGCAACCTCGACGTAATACAACAGATGCTTCGTATGGAAATAAGCCAGCCCGCCCGGCCAGCCGAAGACCACCCGGGAGCCGGCAACGAAACCAACACCACACCCGATGACAGCGAAGCTGCGGAAATTCTGCATGGTGTCGACGGGAATGGCGCATCAAGTCCACACCCAAACAGAGACGGCACTGGACCGGCTGCCTTGCCAGCAGACAATGCACGCACAGCTGCATCCCTCTCCATGACTGTGCCAGCAACAGTAATGGACATTGCACCACAACCTCAACCTGCACCGGTGTCTGATTTCGACCCGGAAAGTGTGGACCTCAACACGTTTCCCAGGTGTAGGAACTGCTTTCGGGACAGACGCCGTTGTAACGGACAACCCCCATGCGACAAATGCCAGCAACGAGGATGCTCCAGATCATGCCGACCTGTCACCATTGAGCTTCTGAGACAATACCCTGACCGAGCAAAAAAGATCTTGAGGCTCGCGGCCAGGAACGCACCCAGCGCCTAGGGTAGATCTGGTCAAACGGTACCGATCCTATTACTTAGGGCACAAGTTCGAGATGGCACCATCGCAGTACAACAAGATCAGCTTTAGTGTCCGCAACTTGAGTCCTAGGAAGATAACCACTCCACAGTCCACGTGCCGAAGAAAATGACGAAAATGGCTGGACTTACCTAGAAGGAGTCCTGGGAAAGCAATTGGACGGGTCAGAAAGCACTTGAGGCAGGACTTGAGATTGGACTGGCGTTGAGTCTGCACATGTGCAGAATATTGGTGGTACTCACCTTGCAGCGGGCACATTTCCTTTGTCAATTTTGGACAATGAATCCGTTGAAGCGCATTTCTTGTGGCGGTTAGAGGAAGTGAACACATCGTATTCTTGACTCTTTACACGACGGTCAATAGCCGGTACATCGCCCTGGAGCAGCGAGTATCATGCTGGGTGCCTTTTGGAAGCACTTGAGAGACTTCAGACCTTGAAGGACCCCTACATAACTTTTCACTGTATCCTTGGATTACGTGTCTGTGCCTGCTATGGAAAAGTCTGAGCGAGGTAATATGCAAATGAATAGCATCTGGGGAAGGAAAACTTCCTTGAGTTCTGGTCTAGTGTCTAACAAGACTCGTCCGTTATGCCGAAATATCCTAGTTGGCCCGCCGGGGTCTAGGTCGCAGCCACGGGGCGACGGCACAATTGAACTTTGAAGGCATGACTCAAGTCTTTCTTAGACATTGGTGTGGTTCGGTGGGAAAACAGCAGAGTGTATTGATAAATTCGAATGTGCAGTGTAAAAAGTTGGCGCAAGGGTCCCGACTTGAAGAGGGTAGATGGCTGCCCAGCGAGTGGTTCAAGTTTGGTTGAAAACAGTGTTCACAATTAGAGGTTGAATGCTGGGTGACGTATGTGATTGACAGTACCTAGGTAATGTTTCTCAATAGTCGCCCTCTACTCAGGAGGCGTACTGGGCGGCGACGTTTATTTTGTGTACTAATTAATATAGGTGACGAGACTGGCTCGCGCTGGCCTCCAGGGCTTCTCATGCTCAAGCTTGGCCGCCAAGATGACCTCAATTTCTAGCCAGCTAAAAACACCGCGAGGCTGACCCTCGCCGTCAGGCAACATTTAGAGGTCTTGGCAGCTGAGAGAACCGGAAATCTGTTACTTAGGAAATGCTGGCATTGGCCTGGTTTCGTCAGCCTTGCGCTTGAGTACACGTCGCCTGTGGGGCAGCACAAGTGTGACCAGAACTTAGAAAGGAACTAAGATTGGCCGATCAGGCACGTTGAAGGAGGCTGCCAATTCAAAGTTCCATTTTCACCTCAGAATGGCAGCATAATTTGGAATTTAGTCCATAGCGTGTTAGAGATGGAGTTGTGAGTGATGTCAACTGTCCCGCCCGCATTGACAAGTCTAGAAACAAGTCTACAGGTTCCCGAGGTCATTCGACCAGTGGCAACCACCCAATCAATCTACAGTATTCCCAAGGGTTGTCTTATGCAAGCCACGCCTTCGATTAGTGGACTCAGAATGCACCTAACCGACGTCTGCAGGAGAGATCCGGTGTGACGATGCATGTGCTCTCTGCCCGGCTGAACGTGGACCAAACACTTCCCATTTCCAGTGCAGAACGGGCAGCCACTTCACGGAGACAGACTAACACGGGCATATTCGGCACACTCGGCGTAGACATCAACGGTCTTGCCTCGCCAGACCGAAAAGGGGATTAGATCGGCCAAGTCCGAGGTCCGCCGCGCGCCGGCGAGTCAGAGTCGCGTGTTGGTTTGTTGGCCCGTGTTCTCCTCCTCATGGACGGGAGACTAGTGTAGACACTTGCAGGCGCCGCGGAAGTCGCCGCGGCCGAAGAAGAAGACGACGACAAAAGGCCAGGCCACCACCACCGCTTAGTGTACATACACCTGCCTAGCTACCGACGCCGTGGGTCTGGTCTGTTCTGCTTGGTTCGCCTTTCGCTGAGTAGCGTCGGAGAATTCGATTCGCTTAGCCAAACATTCCAAAAATCCACACCATCACAGACCTTTTGGTCAGATCAGGTTGGATCAACACAAAAAGGGATGCTATTTTCAGAGTCGGGATTCAGGGCAGCACAGCTCTTTCTTCACTTGGGAGCAGGGCCAGCAGACGGGGCCGCGAAGCGCAGCAGCCACGCCGCAAACCCGCCCGCCGTGCAAGTCATCTCCGAACACGACAAGGGCTCCAGGGCCTGACAGGGCCACAGCAGCCGGAGAGCCCACAATTCCCACTCTCCATCAGCCTGCCTGTGTTCCTGCACGCACAACAACAACAATGATGCACTCTAGGTTTCGCTTAGATAAAACTGGAGAACGGAACCAGAACAGCCCAGGCCCCAGAACTGGGACGCACCTACCAACCAAAGAACACGAAAGGAAAAAAATCCAACCCAGAAATGCTCCACGGTGGGGAAGTACTGACCCGGTTCCCCAGCAGGGCAGCTAGCCGGCCCACGCCCAGCTGGCCCGCCGCCCTGGAACTTAGCCTTATACAGCAACGCCATGCGGTGTTTTGGTACGGATCGGGGTGTGTTCTGTGGGGGAAGTTCGGAATTTAATCTTACTTTTCGACAAGACAATCCTGAGGTGTAACCTCACTTTTTGGAGGCGGTCACGATAAAGATAAACTAAGGACATGGTGAGTAATCTTCGTATTTATCGTAGTGATTGTGTACTGTGTGTGTACTGCGTGGACTCTGGAGAGGTGAGGTCAAAAAAGCCCCGACGTGGAAGTTGCTGGTCAGCTCCATTCTTTTTCGGAAGCAAAAAAAAGAAGAAAACCCCCTCAAAAGTGCTTAACAACGTCACCACGACGGGAAACATTGTTATGACTCCATACAGGCTGTGAATTCCATCAGATTCTTCCACTTGAGCATGATAACGGAGCAGCGGGTACTATCCGTCGGTCGAGAGTCAACTTGTTTTCCTTGTGTGCGGGTGCGGGCCAGTCTCCTACGAATCTACACTAGGATGAGGAGACGCAGGGGCCTGATGATACCTTCCTTCCTTATCCTCTACACTATAGCCCCCTTCCCCCAATAAGTGCAGAAACCAGACCTAGAGGTTTCAGGGCACGCACAAGAAGGAATTGCGCCGAGGGTCTTAAAACCTTGGTTGGGAGGTCCGAGTTGGTCAGATCGCTCAACTAGGCCCAAGCAGTTGGTCGATTGTCCGTCCAGCTGGGGGAAGTGGGATTTGAAACTAGCCGGAATAGCAAGGGATCGCCACATCTCATGATAAAACACGACCGTACGAGATTTGTAAGGTAGTAACATTGTAACAGACAGCCTTTGAGGGAGGACATCAAGGTGAATTG
Organism: Diaporthe helianthi; assembly: GCA_001702395.2. Lineage (NCBI taxonomy): Eukaryota > Fungi > Ascomycota > Sordariomycetes > Diaporthales > Diaporthaceae > Diaporthe > Diaporthe helianthi. The sequence goes on from MAVT02000630.1 coordinate 5,264, forward strand.
GATTGTTTGATTCGAATTCTGGCGCAGGTACTTTCTAGGGGGTTGCTCACCAGTACAAGTGAATCAAGTGATGACATCGTGATGGAATGTCTTAGCACGGTGCTAAGAACAGAAAGAGAATTTTAGTTTGCCTGTTAAAGAAACGTGTAAAGGCTCGTGAGCACCAGCATGGCCGGCCGTTGAAGAAACAATGTCTCGGGTGGCCGCGAAGTGGCCTTGAATTAGTGGATGGCGGCTAGATAGTCTGAACCTGTGAACATCATGCAAAAATCACACACAGTCGCATCATGGCCTTGTACGTTTCTTTTTCAACAGTATGTATTAACTAAAACTAATTCATTATGCAATGAAGTCGTCACACATACCCAAAAGTTTGTTCTAGAAGACCCTACGTTTGGGGTGGAGGAGAAGAAGCGAAGTAACGAAGCGGCAGTCCATCGTGAAGAATGTGTGGGTCCCAGCCGTCTCGTCCTGTCCCTATGCTTCCCATTTATTGTCCGACCCACCAGCGGCCCAGGCTGGTCCAGGCACCGCTGGTGTCGATCAGCTGAGCGGCGGGGCTCACGAAGCCGTCGACGGGGGTGGTGGTGGCGCCAAAGAAGCCATACGAGTCGACCCAGTCCTGGCTGTCGAGCCACTCGGAGGTGGCCTTGGTGAAGGTGTCGACGCTGGTCGGGTCGCGGCTGGTGCTGCCAATCTCGGAGACGACGACGGGCAGGCCGTACTGGCCGTGCTTGTCAGAAATGTACTTCTTTGCGTTCTCGACCTCGGTCTCGGCGGGGGTCTCGGCGGCGGTGTAGAAGTGGAGGCCGAGGAAGTCAGGCTTCTGGTCGGCGGCGAGGGCGCCGTAGAACTGCTGGAGCCATGCGGAGCCGGCGTCGTTGCTGGCGACGGCGGGGCCGACAAGCTTGACACCGTACTGAGCACGCAGGGGCAGGACAGTGCTCTTCCAGGTGGCGGCAGCGGCGCCGGCATCGACGCCGTTCAGATCGGGCTCGTTGTAGAAGTGGACAACCGTGTTGGCACCGCTGGCCTGGATGCTGCTGAGAAGGTTTTTGTACTCGTCACCCTGCAGCTGGGCAGGGGTACGGATCATGGGCTGGAAGGGAACATTGTCTGGGAGCTCCGAAGCACGCCATGTGTTCCAGTTGAGGGCAGCGGTCACGCCTGGGGATGTGCTCAGGGAAGAAGCAGCGGCCTGGATGTTGGGGTTTGATTCGTAGGCCTGGGTCAGGGTGTAGTCCCAAAGCATGAGTCGCTTGCCAGAGTGGATTGCTGTGCCGCGTTTCTCGACGGGGAGGGCAGATGTGAGGAGGGCGGCCTGGAAGAGGACAGCCAGGACCTGGAGACGCTTCATGGCGGAGAACTGCATGTTTGCGGTATGTGCGGTTTTTTTTCCGGTTTGAAGGACTGTGGTTGTCTCTGTGAAAGAAGGACTAGACTAGTTTCAAAGCCTGTTTGCTCGACGAAGCCTCTAAATGAGTGGTGGCTACGGAGTGTAGTGAGTGAGAGATGCCTGCTCTGGTGAAGGAATGACTAGAGAGTGCTATGTTGTAAGGAAGGGGAAGCATGAGATGGTCGAAGGAGGAGGGCAACGGGCAGTTCAAATACCGGACGAACATGGGCCAGACCAGCATCAGCCGAGAAGCATGGCCAGCGGCGCCAAAGCAACAACAAACGGGCGGGTGGGCAGGCGGACGTGGGTCACCATCCTGCCCAGTCCCCATCCCCTGGGCTAGAACAACAGCAAGGCCGGCCGTCGGGGGGGCGGCCTAGGCTCGTTGGCTCGTAAGAGGGAAAGATGGAGTGAGGGACATGCTTATTCACTGGGTCTCAACGGCCCACAGAGCAGCGCCCACGACCACACAGGACAAAGGAGGATAAGGTTTCTTTCTCGGTGGGGTGGGTGGGATTGTCATGGCGGCATCGAGCAAAATGTTCCTGAAGCTACCGGCCTTGTCAGGGGCACTGGGGCATCTTGGCAGGACGGGCAACTGTGATAGGCCGCGTACCTGGCGGCGGCCAAGGTTAGTTTGATAAGAGGCTTGTTTAGGCTGCCTGTGCCTGCAGCGGCGCAGCTGAAGGGGGGGGGGGTCGGCCTGCTCGGCGTGTGGGTTGGAATCACTTGTCATGTCAGAGCGTGGTGACCACGCCGTGGTCACTGTGCTGTTGTTTCCGGTGCCTGACTGTGACTGTGCCTGCATCTGCGCCTGCACCTGCACCTACACCTGCGCCTATGGTAGAGCCAGGCACAGGCGCAGGAACAGTAGCGAAGTAGGGTTTACCCAATCTTATTTTCCTGCCATGGCTGGTTAGTCCTGTTGTCCGCCTAATCCTGGACACAGGTGAGATGAGGTGACGTACGGGCACATGTGCGGGAGCTGAGCACAAGGTTGATGCCTTGACCTTGAGAGATCTGCAAGGACATGTCAAAACCTTGTCGATGTTGCTACTGTGGCAGCTCATCTGCCCCATTCATGACTTTGTCCCGGTCCAGCCCGTCCTCGGCCGATGGGGCAGACAAAGGCGCAGCCGGTGGGTGAGCGGAACGGGATGAATGGAGTGGACTGCGAGGTGAATGGGAGAAACGATTGACAGAGAGGAATAATTGCTGTTGAGCGGCTGCTGATCTGAGAATAGATCTCGCGATTTACCCAGGGAGCCGTATTGCCGAGTCGCCAACAGCAGAAGTGTATACAATGTACATGCGACAAGTTCTCTGCTGTGATTGGGGGCCGCGTATCCGCCCCGGCAATGTGGGAAATTGGAAACTGGGCCAGCAAGGCGCACAGGCTGAGGTAAGCTCGGACCTGCAGAAGTGGGAAGGAGCGGAGAAGGAGTGGGTGGTGGCTCCCGGTTACACCCCAGTGAGGCACGATGCTACAGTATTATCGGCTGCAGACTGCAGTATGCAACCACATCCTTCCCTTCCAACAGGAACTGTCTTTTCCTTCTTTGGCCTGTTCATTAAGTGTAGCACCAACCCGACTAGCTCCGGGTTGCACACCTTCCTGTCCGTGACCCAAACATCTCGACAAGTGTCTGTTTCGAGTCCTCCTGAAACGGAGAATATCGTCCGTCACAAATTGTACTGTGGTAGTGTACTTCAGTTTACAAAACACAATTGACCAACATCGACCATGCCTAGTGATCAGCGGCGACGGGCCGAGACTTGCAGCTGTCTGTACTCCGTACCCCCTGTGTTCCATGTGCCAGCTGCCCCCGGGCCCAATTGCGCCAAGTGTTCTACACTACACGTGTATCTGCCCACCTGCCTGCCTGCCCACCTGCTGAATGGGCCTGCCCACCGAACCCAGACACCTGGGCAAAGCTGGAGTTGGTTCGTTTCGGCTCGAAGCTTGGCACTAACACACATGCAACATGCAACCGTATTCTCGACGTACATATTTCTCATTCGCATCCAGCTTATTACGAGATTCATCAAATTGCATGGTAGAATCCTCCATGCAGCCACTGCCCTTGTATGGGTGAACACTACATGGAGTCGTGCTTGTTGTGGGGCTGTTGATGTTGAACTTTGAAAGCTGTTGATCTGCCCTACTCAATCAATCAATCCATCCATCCCCATTGTCCACCTTGTCCTCCTTGTCCACCTGCCTGCCTTGCCGAGCACGCCGCTTACGGATTAGTCGGCAACGCAGCTGACTGCCCGCCTGTCTCAGTGCCTGGTCGCACGTGGGAGAGGTGCTATTGAAAGAGAAACCTCAAGCTATCCATAGTCGCATCTCATATATTTCAGCCCGGCTGAAAGTTCTACACCATTCCCTTTAGGTTTTCTACCACCAAAACCCCACACCCCGCCGATCTGCGCTCGGGCAATTTCCACAAACACGAGCGATGGCAGGAAGGTTACGATGGCGCGGGTTACGCCCAGAGTCCGTCGACAGCTACTCAGGCGTCCTCGTGCCACTGGATGAGGCCCATCTCCACAGCCATTCAGCCCGCTGCGGGAGGACCGAGTTCGAGGAGCTCCCCCCGGCCCACGGCGACGACGAGGACGATGCCAAGGATGGGGCTGGGGACGAGGGGACTGGCATGTTGGAGATGAGTGCTGCTGAGTACAGCATCGAGGGGCTCAGGAAGGAGGTGAGGAAAGGCGGCGGTGGGATGAGGTCGGATTACGAGAGTCAGTCTGCAGTTTCTATTCCCCGGTGCTGTGCTCCCTTGGTGTCCGAGGGGCGGACGAGCGGGTGGTGTTGTTGATGTGAGCGAGGATGCCGGGACATGCTCGGCTGACCAATATGCTCGCAGTGAAATCGATGCTGGTCAACAAGGCCGTCCAGGATATCGGCATGGGCAGATACAACTGGCAGCTATTTGTCCTGTGTGGTTTTGGATGGTTTGCAGATAAGTATGTCATTCACGGTGGTACACACTGGCAAAACGTATGTGCTAACCAAAAACTCGTCCCCAGTCTGTGGATGCAGGTGAGACAGTCTCAAGCCCGCTCCTGGCCGTTCCTCATTGCTAACAATACCAAGGGGGTTTCATTGATTCTTCCATCCCTTTCGGCCGAGTTCGATGTCGCGGAAAAGACAGTTCGGTACACGACCAGTGCCGTCTATCTCGGCCTGTGCTTCGGCAGCTTCACCTGGGGCGTCGGCTCCGATGTCCTCGGCCGGCGTATCGCCTTCAACATGACCTTGTTGATCACTAGTGTGTTCGGAATCATGACCGCATTCGCGACCAGCTGGGCGTGGGTCTGCATCTTTTTCTCTCTCCTGGGGTTTGGAGTCGGGGGCAACCTGCCCGTTGACGGAGCGCTCTTCCTGGAGTTCCTACCCGATACCTCGTCATCCCTCCTCACACTGCTGTCTGTATGGTGGCCAGTTGGGCAGCTCTGCTCGAGCTTTATTGCATGGTTTTTCATCGGCAACTGGCCTGCTGACAAGGGTTGGCGACTGTTTGTGCTAGCTATCGGCCTCATCACATTCGGCATGTTTTGTCTGAGATTCTTTATCTTCCACCTCTTTGAGAGCCCAAAATACCTACTGTCGCAAGGCCGCCAGTCGGAGGCAGTGGCAGTTTTGCACGGCCTTGCATACCGCAATGGAGCAAAAACTTGGCTCTCAGAAGCCGTCCTTGACGCGGTGGTGGACGGCGACGACGGCGGCGACGATCGCGCCCGTCTTCGTGGCCACGCCGCAATGTCAACACTATCCACCAAAAGCATCATCAGGGCCAAGCTGGATGAGTTCTCCGGCGCTCGCATACGCCCGCTCTTCAGCAACCGCAAGCTCGGCCTGGCGACCGCCCTCATCTGGTTCACCTGGGCCACGATCGGGATGGGCTACCCACTCTTCAACGCCTTTCTACCCCAATACTTGTCTCACTCGACTGGTGGCGGCGGCGGCGGCGGCGGTGGCGACCCCTCATCGGCATCGTCAACACCCTCCCGAGAGCCCGACCCACCAACAAACACTATTAACTTGTCGGCCGAGACTTACCGTAATTACGCCATTCTGAGTATCGTCGGCGTACCGGGTAGCATCCTGGCGTACTTCACCGTAGGCAGCCGGTCTGCCTTCCTCGGCAGGAGGGGCACGCTGGCTATTTCGACCTTCATCTCTGCGAGTTTCCTATTCTTGTTTGTCAAGTACGGCACGACCTCTGCCTCGCAGCTGGCCTTCAGCTGCGTCGAGGCCTTTAGCCAGAATATCATGTATGGCGTGCTCTATGCGTTCACGCCCGAAATATTGTGAGTTTGCTTTCTTGCTGACGACCTACCGTCGTATGACCGTGCAGAAAGAATAGGCTGGCTGACCTGTGGACGTGTTCTTCAATGCAGCCCTGCTCCCGTCCGTGGGGCCGGGACTGGTGTGGCGAGTTTCCTGAACAGATTTACTGGGCTCATCGCGCCCATATTGGCGGCTAACATACCCGGCGATGGCGCGTCGGGGCCAATCTACCTATCTGGTGTCCTAATCTTCGCCGCATTCGTGGGTATCGTATTGATCCCCATAGAAACTAGAGGCAGGCAAAGGCTTTGATAAACGTGTACACGACATCACGAATTCTATAGAAACGACCATCTCTCTTGGGACTGACGGGGTCATTCATTTAGACGGCGAATCACGGGCATTATCAGGCGTTTTGTTGGGATTCCGGCGTTCTCGAGGAAGGGTCACCATGGGTACTAGATTAGCTTCAATTGTTGATTAACATGGAATCTGTGCAAAGAACTTCGAGATCTACATCTCATCCTCCACTGTCGCCTGCATCGGCCGTCTTGCCCTCACACCAGTGCCCTGCGCACCAGCCGGAGCATCCTGCCTCCTCCGCGCTATGGTCCTCTGCAGCGCGTCCCGGGTCATGGGCTCGTTGCGCACCGTGTTGTCGACGAGCCAGCGGCGCATTTTCTCGCGCAGGTTGTCGAGCAGGTGCGGGTTGCCGGCAAAGGGCGCGAGCTCCATCTTGACGGCGCGCGAGGCGCCCTCGTTGACGCTGAGGATCATCTTGTCCAGCTCGTCGAGGCTCTGCTTCGCGCGGGCCTCCTCGCTCCCGCTGCGCTGCAGCTGGACCTTGCCGCCCCTCGTGTCGGCCGTGAGGTAGGGGACCACCTGGTTCAGGGCGATGGTGAGGGTGATGCTGAGCTTGCGGGCGATGGCGACGGCCTGGAAGGGCAGGTAGGCCGGGTGGACCATGCTCGGGGCCCAGAAGGACAGGACCGGGTTCAGCGCGCGTGTGATGAGCGGGTTGAGCAGCCGCGTAAGGAACCACGGGTGCGCCGGCCGCGTGATGGTGTGCAGCTCAAAGATGAACAGCGACGCAAAGACGACCCACCGCCAGTATATGCCCTGCTGGAAGTAGCCCAGCTTGGGCAGGGCGTAGATGGCCAGGGCGCCGACGCCGTAGTAACCAAGGACGTCCTGGGCGCCGCGCATGACAAAGTCGCGCGGGACGGTGCACTCGCGCCACCGCAGCATCTGGGGGCCGAAGCGGTCGTAGGCGAAGCGGCGCACCTCGTCGCTGAGCGTCTCGTGGGCCGTCTGCACCCTGACGTACATGTCGGCGTCGTAAGCGGCCCGGCCCCAGAGCTTGTCGGGGTGCATGAGGGCCGACAGCTGGCGGTAGCGCTTCTTGATGTCGCGCACGGCGGCGTCGGGCCCCACGCCCAGCACCGTGTAGAAGTCGCCGCCCGACCGCTGCAGCTCCCAGTCGGCCTCATAGATGGTGAAGGCGAGGTAGGCGCACACGACGAGGATGTAGATGCGCCGGTAGTGCTCGGCGAAGCGCGGCTGGCCCGGTTGCGGGCGCGGGGACCCGGCGCGGATGGTTATGCCATAGTATGTGCTCTGGAGGAATCGGGTGGCGAGCTGGGGGGGAGGGGGCGCGAGGCTTGTCAGTTCTGAGGTGTCTAGGTGTCTAGGTCGAGAGAGGGAGGTGCTTGGGAATGTGGCAGACAGATACACATGTACTATTGGGAGGGTGGATGGGCGTGCTTACATCGGGTAGAAAGGTCCACCCCATCAGGGAGAGGAAACCCGACATTTTGAAATCTTTGGACAGATGTCTACTGCATCGAAAAGAGAGCGTGGGCGCCTGTGTTGCAAGCGAGAAGGAGAAAGCGCCAGGTTGCGCATACAGAACCGTCAAGATGCGAAAAGAATTATTTCGTCTCAGACTATCAGACGGAGGCAGACGTGTCCCTAGCTCAAGCCGGTGTGGTCACCATCAGAATACGGAGTACATCGGTACTTTGCAGTGACAGGTACGCTAACCGGTCTGGTCTTAGCGCAGCGAGGCCCTTGTATCCGACTTGCACTCAAGTACCTAGGTACCTGCACACAGTCAAGTAGATGCTTGCTTTAGGGGAATGTACTAAATATACATAGGTATTAGTAGAATGGCTTGTTGCTTCCTTTCATAAATTAACTCTATACCTTATTTCGTATTTCTAGAGGTTCTAAATTGCGGACTAGAAAGTTAAAACGCAGCCGACTCAACATTATACTGTGGGTGGTAGTGTCTCTTGCGCTAGAGTCTGCTAACAACACCGCTTATGTTTCAATACCTAGCAAATGTTGCTGTCTGATTAGCTTGCGAATAGAGACAACCATTAAGATTATTGCAGACTGCGTGAATCATAATTCCAACGCCTACAGAGGCTCACAGAAGCCACCTCGAGCGTGAACGTCACTTTCATTCCCCGGCACCCGGCAGGGCGTAAGAGTCAGATCTATAACTGTACCTTAGGGGAGGCAGCCATTTTCCACGAAGCATACAATTCACAAGGGACAGGTAATTTCATGTCATGAATTTGAAGCGAGTCCATTCACTGGACGGCGCCTCATCTGGTCCTCTTGTCCCTGGAGGCACATAACTCGTGAGTACAAAACACGGCGACATGGTTAGGCCTACAAAATCCGAAGTCTTAACACAAGATGTCTAACAATGCTGTAAAAAAGGAGGAAAAAGAAAAGAGAAGCGTTCTTCTAGCCTCGGCATGCCGCAATTTGAGACGTGATATCATACCAAATCATACCATCACCACCTCCCCGTCATCTTCGCCCTCCTCATCACTAAAGTCGACCTCAGCAGCCATGGCCTCGGCCCGCCTCTGCACCTCCGCGAGGCCAGACAGCTCGGCAATGTAGTCCTTCTCGTCCAGGGCCTTCTTCACAAAGCCCCAGCCGTCCTTTTGGTACGCCTCGAGGACTGGGTTGCTGCATGCGCTGCAGCACGGGTACGACTCGCCGCGGATCATCATGTTCTGGAACGTCGACAAGAAGCCACGGATCTGGTGGGGCACGAGGCCAAGTGGGTGGTCCGCGGGATCCCTCTCGTACGACGATGACGAGGAGGAGTCGGCGGTGGCAGCGGGCTTAGGGGCCGCCGCGTGTTGGCGCTCCGGGTGCTGCATTATGCTGGCGAGCAGTTCTACCAGAAGCGCGGACGCGATTGCTGCCACGCCAGGCCGGGTAACGGTACACTGCTGGTCGAGGGTAAGATCCTTTTGAGACTGTATCAAAAGATCAGCAAGTCTGTGTAGAGGACGGGGTCGGTCCCCGTGGGGCTGGTGGAGAGGCTGGCGCATACGTCTGTCGCTACTACGACATCATTGCAGAAGTAGCATCCCAAGGTCTTGTCGGAACCGTCCTTCGGCTTGGCCCCGTGCCGCATCACAACGTAGGTATCGAAGCCCAGCGCGGCGTTCATGACTATCTTTCCCGCTGCCTTGCCCATCACTGTGGGCAGCCATCGCGATTCCCGGCTGTCCATGAGCAGGAAGACAACATCGTGAGATTCGACCAGCTCCTTCAGTTTCGCAAATTCCCCTTTTGTCTTTGCCTCGTCCGTAATCGGGTGGCCAAGCATAGGCACGGAGAGGGCATGGCCCTCGCTTTCTACCCCTGGATTGATAGCTTGGAGCGCCTCGGCCGCCCTCTTCGCCTTGGGAGCTCCTCCTTCGAGACAGTCCTTGAATTCGAATAATGGTTGTCGAACAGGATTTGAAAATGAGACTGAGCCGTAGTCGACGAATGTGATTTTTCGCACGCCCCAACCCATCAGGTTTCGTGATACGTAGCTTCCCAGGGTTCCTGCACCAAGCAGAAGGCAGGAAGTATTCCTGATTGAGTCCAGGTCCAGATTTGGACTTATTCGCCACTTCATCAACTTCAGGTTGAGGTCGACAGCTTGTTCGGCAAGCTTGCTCGGATCCATGTACTCGGCCAGGTTGGCCTGTCGGGCCTGCAGCTTCCCTGTCGCGTTGCGCTCCCATCCCGTGACCTTTGGCATCTGCGTGGTCTCCATCTCCGGCACACTGTCCATAGCTAGAGGCAGGATGATACTTCTGGCTTCGTGCCGTCTGGCCTGGGTGTCTCTGTAGCACAAGATATTGATCTTGGTAAAGTGGAAGCGCTGCCGCACCAGGACCAACAGATTTCGCAATGGCCATGACGGATGCTCGGGGTAACTCGAAGGATCGACGAAAGAGACAAACCGGTCTTCCTCGGCCACTCCCTCAAAGAAACCATCCTCGAATTTATGGAGCGCACCAACTTCCCATGTGAACCCCAGGTCGTCGGCCGAGGAGTCAACTGAGTTCTTAGATCGATTGTCCTCCCCGCCGCGTGTTCGTTTGACCAGGAAGAAACCATATTGTCTGTTGTCTACCCCATACCGCCATGTGCCAACCTTCTCGACCAGGGATTCGCTCTCTTTTGGGGTGAGTTTGCTGATCGGAGCTGTCCTCTTCCACTGAGGGTCGGAATGGAGCGCCGGGAAGGCGAACCAATACGTAAATCGGTACTTTTTCAGATCGGCATAGGAGAGTATCGTGAAGGCGGATAGAAGCGATGGGATGGAGTAGATCGTCCCATCCTTGATTGCGTCCCATATCTGCCGGCCCGCCGTCTGGAGCATGGCACCCTTGTCTGTCGACTTGAAGTCTTCCATCGTATTAACATTTTTAATCATGCCCTCGGCTCGACACTGCCCCAAGGCGATTCTATTAGTGCGCATTAGCCTTCGTAATGGGGCGACACAAGTGCCGGCAAGTTGTGGTCTGCGACATACGTATTGCTCGTCAGCGCATTCCCGAGGATTTGCATGCGGGTGCTTTCCTCCGGGGTCGCCAGCGGATTCGACTCGTACGTGCCCAGAACAAAGCGCGCCGAGTCATCAAGCTTATCATGGTCGAGTTTGGAGGAGAAGAGCGCGGAATAGAAGGGTAGTTCTATTTGTGACGTGAAGGCAGAGAACTTGAGTTCCGACATGCTGGGCGAATCAGGGATGCGCCGCCTGTGGGGTTTCGACTGCTACTGCTGAGCTCTTCGGTGGGACACGGCGTTATCGAGGAGCATATAGGTCTTCAGGTCTTCAGGTGGACTTTTGGGACTTGAATGGAAGTAGACAGGGTTGTATTTGGTTATTGGGACAATAAGTCGCAATCCGGTGACTTCCTGTTCTCCCAGCCTTGGTGAGTGGCTTCGATGTCGAGGAGGGGTTCGTGAGATCCACTATGACTATGACTGGGCTGCGATGATGCACCACGTCACAAATGAAAGGGGAAATGAATATAAAAGAACACCCCGGCCAAGTCGATAGGATGCAAGTCTCAAGCTTGGTCGCTTTTGTGATCGGTTTTGGTCACAAGCATAGTCGACATTTCAAAGACGGGCTGATCAAGATCAGGTGGTAGGGCGAGTCTGGGAAGCTTGGGTCTTGGTTGGAGCTGCAGCTGTCATGTGTGATGATTGACTGGGGTGGATGGGCCTCGGGAAAGGGCAGCCTGCAGGTGCCCTTTACTTTGTTCACAGGGGCCAGCTGCAGGCACTTTAGCCTGTTCAGCCAGCCAGAATTGCCGCCGGCAAAGCCCCGCCTTTGCAGGGCTTCACTGAAAGCTGCAGCAGACGCGTTCAAGGGCGCCAAGGGCTGTGAGACGCGTCTGCTGCAAGATGAGACTTGGTGAAAGAATTTCCACAAGCAGTGACAACTCACTTGTGAAAGACTAGGGTAGGTTTATTTTGAGAGGCCCTGAGAACATTCTGGGGACTCAGTCTCCTTCATCACTAAAAAAAAGAAAAAAAATGTTGATTGGTATTTGTGGCAGTAAGTCTTTCTCACCGCTGTTACTCCGTTCCCGAGACTTACACGACCAATAGGTATCTGCTCTGGGAAGGGCACAGTGGCTCGGTATCTGGTGGAACACCATGGCTTCAGGCATGTATCTGTCGATCCAAACGGATCAAAGACGCCTCGGGGACAAATAAACAGCCAAGAGGCTGAGAGTAATGTCTCAAACACCCACCAGAAGAGACCATCCGCAACCGCCGAGATCTTCCATACATCGGATGAGCTGTTGGAGTACGTGACCCAACGGTGGCAGGAGAGGTGGGTGACGACAGACGTGATGAGCAAAAAGGTCCTCGACGCATACAGCAGACGGCCCTCGTTCCTCCTCATCAGCGTCGACGCACCCATCCTGGTCCGGTGGCAGCGCTACCAAAGGAGGAAACAAGAAATGGCATCCGCCGCCGGCGCAGAGCAGCCCATAGAGCCCATCACCAAGTCCCTACCAGACAGCCAACAGATCCACCCGGCCGAGACCCTCGAGGACTTCGTGATGCTCTCAGACGCCCAGCTCTACCACCCCGAAAGGGGCCAAGCAACACACATCTCAGGCGCAACGGTCCGGCTGCTCAACACCTCCGGCTCCCTGGCGAACCTCTACGTCAACCTGGGCAAGCTCGACCTCCTCTCGACCGAGCGCCTCCGCCCGGGGTGGGACAACTACTTCATGACGCTGGCCTCGCTCGCCGCCCGGCGGTCCAACTGCATGAAGCGCCGCGTCGGCTGCGTGGTCGTTTCGCACAACCGCCGCGTCATCTCGACAGGCTACAACGGGACGCCCCGGGGGATCCGCAACTGCGGCGATGGCGGCTGCCCCCGCTGCAACCAGGGCCTGGGCAGCGGCCACGGCCTTACGACGTGCCTCTGCATCCACGCCGAGGAGAACGCCCTGCTCGAGGCCGGCCGCGACCGCCTGCGCGAGGGGGCCGTCTTGTACTGTGACACGTGCCCGTGCCTCACCTGCAGCATCAAGATCGCGCAGGTCGGCATCTCGGAGGTTGTCTATGCGTATGGTTATAGCATGGACACGGAGACGGCAGCAGTATTTAGGGAGGCTGGGGTTAAGCTGAGGCAGTTTGTTCCTGTAAGTCCTTACCACCGCCTCCCCCAGGGAGAGGGGGGGTTCTCTCTCTGTGTTCCCCTTGAGTGGGTTTTCACTCGGCCTCGACCGAGCTACCCCGATTTTGTTCTCCCATGTGCGTGCTGGGGTGCACATGATGCTGACATCACGTAGCCTGCGGATGGTCTGGTCCACCTCGAGAAGATGGAGTTCCTTGCATAGTTGAGATGGCTGCTGGATTGGATTTTTGGGGACCGTGATCTTTCTTCATGTTGGCTTGAGCATCATGAGGGAGACTTCAATGACCATTGCATGCGTTCTCATTTGGCGGTCTGCGTCATGCTTGTTAGGCTGGCATATTTTGTCGTCAAAAGCACTTGGTGTTGGTGTTAGCGCATGTCCCTGGGGGCACGAACGAGATGACAATTAAACAATTGTATCGTATTGAGTGCCTGGCGAGTAGTAGATAGAGCAGCCAATGCTTTCCTGAACTATTTGTGATGATGCCAACAACCCCTGGCACCGGTGTATCATCAACTTCTCGTCCCCTGTAACGTCCCTGCTTGCGCCCAGTGCTCCTCCTGAACCCCCATTACGGTTTTACGTAGTACGTAGTAAGTTTATCATCCGTCCATTAATTCATACATTGCCAGGTTGACCGCCAGGTTGACCGGGAGGGGGGGGCTCGACTCTCCGTCTCGACGACCTGGTCAGAGGCAGCAGTTGCGCTCCATACTACTAGCCTGACATCGCTTGCCTCCTGGCACGGGCGGCAGAGATCTTCTTGTTGATGAAGAAGCCGATAAGACCGATGGCGACGACGCCGACGATGCAGAAGACGACCATAACACCAACGTTTTGCGAGGCCCAGTTATCACGCTTAGTGATGTGGGAGACGGCCTCACGGGCAAACAAGGCGTTGTTGATGGCAGCCATTTTGCGGATTTGGTGAGAAAAATCCTATGAAGCAATTGTTAGCTATAGCTCGACGATATTTGTTTGTTTTACGAGAATTGCTCGCAGGCGGTGGTGGTAGGTTCTGGGTAGAACTGAACAAGCCCGAGAAAATCCGAGTCAAGGTGATCGATATCCATTGGCCCCGCACACGCCCAGCGAGGCTCCAAGCGAGGCTCAGACGACAAGAGGTCGATTGGCGACTTGAGTTGGTGGCTGGCGGTGGTCAACGCGCCCCAGAAACCCTAGACCTTGGCACCCGTCATTGTGGGCTACCACAGCTCCGGTCTGGGCGGGCTGTGAGCTTGGTCGGTGCTGGGCAAGCCTGGGCGTAATAACGCGATAGGAGCTCGAGTTGAATTGCTTCAGGCGGTCGAGATACTAGGGCAGAGGAAGGGCAGAGGAAGGATATTCGAGAGATTCGGAACAGTACCTTTTGAATGGGATCGAGGAAGGGGCTCGTTCGGATTTGTTTATCGGCAAATCGGCTTCGGCACGAGCTGTTACAAAAAAAAAGCTTGGCTATGTTTATGCGAGGACGAGAAGGTGCAGGGTTGTTGGGGCGAACAACACAGGACCTGCGACAAGAGCTGGTGTTGAGGATGTGGTAATTGACTGATATGGGAATCAGGACGTCCGTCGGAAGCAGATAATTGTCACGGTCGAGTGAGTTGGGAGAAGAGAAGGGGAAGAAAAAGCAAGCAGTCGTCGGTTAAGAGAAGACGGGCATGAGCAAAACAAATAGCAACTACCTAGCTAGGTAGGTAGCACCTGCAGGGCCTGTCCGAGTGGGGTGGAGTTCTGGAGTACCTAGGTAGCCGGCCCTAGGGGTAGGTGCCATTGGTACCTTGGTAGGTAGGCGGTCCCAATCTAGGTTGGGACCGACTAATTGCTGCGTCTGTCTGGCAGTCCTGGCAGTCTGGCACGCAAGATTACCTGTTACCAGCAGCATGCCCATGTGGGCTACCTACACTAGGTACTGCAGGACGGGTCTCTTCTCCTAGCAGCTCAGGAACTAGCCCTGGAGCTCATTGCCCAATCAGCGGGCGGGCTAACAGCCAGATGGCAAGCAGAAAAGCTTGTCTGTCAGTGTCTGTGTGTGGGACAGACGAGAGGGAGCGAGGGCACGCATCAGATCAGTCCCAGTCCAGTCCCGTCTCGGCCAGATGAGTAAAAGCGTGGAATACCAGGGGACCCAATTGGCGCTGGTAGCCAGGCTAGGTGGCTAGTATCGACGACACCGCCCTTGTGGTGGTAGTACTATGTAGGCGGGCAGGTGGGCAAGCGAACTGATGAGAGCAGTGCGCGAATTTTGGGACTGAGTTCGCCAGGGCGAAAGGCGCGAGGCTACAAGGATGCCATCCGGTCGGTCAGGTCGGCCGGTCGGTGCTGGCAGGCTGGGCGAGCGAATGGCCCTGGGTCCTCTCTCATTAGGGAGTCCTAGATCGGCTGACCTTGGAGCTCGGATCGCAATTGTAATCTGTACTGTAGAGATCAAATAGATAATAAAAACAAGCAAAGCACAAACAACAAAGACACACGCAAGCACACGGAGTACGGAGTACTGTGACACTGACAGTACGGAGTATAGATGTGATAATAAGGTTCCCTTCCGCGAGTAAGTTGGAGTGAGAACTGCGGGTGAACAGGGCCAATTCGCACAGGTGAGGCAAGTGAGGTGGTGAGATGAGGCCCGAGCTCCTTCCCCAAGGTCAAGGTCATGGGTCATGGTTTGTGGGATTTACGTGTAATCAAGCGGGTCATGGGCCATTTTACATGGGCCTCGGGCAACAATGTTTGGAGGCTGGTTGCCGGCAAGACGCGCCAGGTTCGTCGATTCCTCCCTGCTGAATTTTTGCGGGCACTTGAGTAGGGACAGGGATATGCTGCGCTTGCAACTGCACGTTTAATTAATTGCCTCGAGTCACTTCAACATCATCGAGCCTTGAAGCTTGCGCCGTGGCCGATCCGATTCATTGCCACGGCGCATGTAGCCTTGTTAGGTTCTGTCCCTATCCTAGCAGCCCAGTGTCAATCAATTGACATGACAATTGCTTGGACTTCTTGTGTGCATGGCCAAGTAATCTGTATTCACAAATGTTCAATGCGCCATTTCTTCTCCCCATGTCTTTGCCGTCCTTGCCTTCACGTTCCCGATCCGTCCGGCCATGTGATCGCCACCTCAACTCCCGTAACAAGACCGACCGGGCGGGCCTTGCAGATCTAGTCGCGATGCGGTCAGTCCGATTTGCAAGCCGCCTCTAGCTACATGCGTCCATCCTGCAAAAAGACGCAGCAGAAGAAGGGGTAAAAAAGGCCTCACCCGCTCTCGCTTTCCAATCCCCAGAAAACCACCAATATCCACCCCCAGTGTCCAATGATGTCAGCTCTGGAGAGACCCAGAAATACCTCTTGCAGGATTGGCTCGGATGACAACGGCTACTTTCCTCGCTCCATAGTGCAGGTGTGCTCCGGACATTGTCCTTGGGCCGCATCTCCACCTCCTCCAGCTTACTCCTACAGTACTGCATACAAGATGGGTCTCTACCCTGGTCAATCGACCGTCCTGGCAGCCTGGCCTTCGAGACACTTACACACCGACTTTGGAGATGGAGATGAAATGGAGAGACACTTCTGAGGTAGCAGCAGGTCAAGTGGCCAAGGTGCTGCTGTTTGTGATTACTACCCCCCCTCCTACATCCGTCTAACAGAGCCGGGTGGCACTCAACCCATATACAATGGCTTGTTAAGGAAGTATTTACATCAGAGGAAGAAGTCTGCTCATGAGCCTCGGCTCGACAATCCCGGCCCGTCCCATGGGAACTGTGGATCACCTCCGGACGAATCCCGGCTGACTTCCGGTTGACCCCGGATAACCTACTGTGTAAACCAACCTTGGTTCCAACCTGGTTCGACCCTCGTTATCGACTTCAGCAGGTTGCCACGGCCGGGCCTGGGGCTTGGTATGCCTTGCCGCCGTTGTCTGCCACACCTCCGGTGCCATAAATGTTGGTCTGAATGCCAGCGTCGTTCTGCTTATAGAATGGGAACGACACCGTGGGGGATAGCGTCTTCGTACCCGAGCCACCGACGTTGAGCTGCAGGCACGACGAGTAGAACTGGGCGCCGTTCTGGCTGTACGCTGAGTGGAGCGCGATGAGCTCCACGCGCATGAGGTATTGGCCCGGTGCGAGGCAGGAAGGAATGTTGAAGTATGCCCATCCGTTGTTGGCGATGAGGTTGTCTATTATTATGGGAGCACTCAGTCAGCACCTGGGAACGACACTCTTCACAGAGCAAACAAAGCACTCGACCACATGTGCACTTACCGACGCCCCACTTCTTTGACGACGTGTCGAACGTGTCCTGTCCGATCTTGAACCACTGCAGCCCTTGGTGGCTTGACGACGCCGCGTTGTCGACCTTGGCCATGTATGCGATCACCGGGCCGTGGTGGCTGGCCGCGATCGGGTTGTCTGCATCGTTGGGGCCTTGCGGGCCACCGATAACATGCTGGAACCACGCTCCGATCTTGTCGCCCGCGTTTGCAGAGACGACCGTCTGGGATGTGGAGCCAGCCGCGCCACAGATCAAAGATGGGCTAGTCACGTCTTGTACCGGGTTGTTGGTCGACGGCGCTCGTATACCTTCGAGCGACCCCTTGTTGCTACCATTCACGGAGATTTTCTGTGCGGCAACGGTTAGATCCGTCCACACAAGGCGTTACGGGCGCGAGGAAGGCCGGAGCCTTACTTGGAAAATACCGTGTGCCTCAACGGTCGCGGCAATAGCGGAGGTGATAAGCAGTGAAAGCTTCATGGTGAGTCTTGTTCGTCAACAGAATTATGGTCGGTGAGAATAAAGAAGTCTTTGATTTGCACTACTCGGGCTCAATCGAAGTAACCGCGACGAGTAGGTGGCGAGACGTCTTTTATATTACAGCAGCGAATAGTGCAGTTGACCATCAACGTCTCGGAAACCTTTCCTAACAGCCGACGCCAGTCTCAGCCGTTAATATAGAGTGCCACGCTATGGCTTTCAATTAGCAATCATGAGAGGCGTACGAATCTCCACCGTTAACATGTCTGCAAGTGATTCTGGCAGTATCGGAATGGCTGATGGAGATGAACTGCTATGGCGATGATCGCCCAGCGCCCTGGCCCATCACCAATCATATTACACGCGTGAGCCTCACATATCAGATTTCAAGTATGCCAAGAGTGAGACGTCCTCTGCGTTGGCTGTTTCACTCCCTTAATTCGAACTGATATTGGGGCAGTCGTCCTCCGCTGGCCGAAAAGGGAACGGGGAATCCGGGGTTATTTAGCCGCAGTGCTAGACCATGGTCACGCGTGAGCTGTGTGCCTAGCACATCGCAGATTGATAGGCCCTCTCGGGTCACAGATGCTACACGCTGATATGATGTCTATTTTCTCCTTGCATCTGTCACGGGAAATATCCCGGGGCCATGACCAACGGGTCATTTGTACGACGGGACACCTTCCGTAGTGACTCAAGTGCTGTCCCCCAGCCGCCCGGAGCAAGAGGTTGCATATTCAGGGTGGTGATGCGTGCGACAAATTCGGGATCTTGGTTTCGTCGACATTGCCTTAGATAGCGCAGAAAGGGGTGAAGCCATCCGTTCCTCAACCGTGGTTGGTCTCACCCCGCCTGTCGACGTTTCTATTAAGATCTTCTAGAACATGGCACTGGTCAACTGGTCTATGTGTTCTGGTCCGGCCGGTAGTTGAAACGTGACACACCAGGATGTCCCAAAGCGAGCCACTACATTATCTGACAAAAATAAGATGCCGGGGCTGTGGGCTGCTTACCGTAGATATTGTGGCTGCAACCCTTTCTTATTTCTTTATTACCACTGTTTAACTTTCAGCAGCGCACCTGGGCAATGTGCCGCACTCAATGAGCTCCACTGTTTGGTTCGTATCACCTCATCAAAGAGTTGAGTAAATGGAAGCGCCCGAGGTATATCGTGGGTTTCACCACAAATTGTACATATACTTAAGTACATGTAGCGAGGGTCATCAACACGCATCACGGGCCCGGTCGCAGGCTTCGAAATACAATGGGACATTTCCGCCATGTGTGTCGCCGAAGCGCTGTCTTTCGATCAGAGTGCTGGGTACCTAGGTAAGTTGACCCGATATCTTAGGTTGTAGCCCGCCTGGCTCATCAGGTGGCAGATACAATTATCGTCTGGGCGTCCCTCGGAATGGACTCACATGCTCTGATGAACCTGTGACCAATCACTTTTAAAGTCCGAATACCGAGGAATGCGCAAGAGGAGATATGGTACAGATTTTATCGAACGTAAATTGATAAAGTAGCTCTCCGATGCAACAATGGGAATTGGATTCTTAAGGGAGGTTAACGGGGAGTCTCTCTAAAGCTCAAGCGGCCACCGGCCGAGGGCAACACGGATGTTTTTCAGTGACACCTGAGTGCTCGGTATTGCGAAACAAGTTTACTGCCTCCATCTGCAAGTAGATTGCAGTAAAAATCCAAATGTGAGATTGTCTCATCTAACTAGGTACCTGAACAGGGCCTAAGTACTGCGAGCAGTCACTGTACTCAAGCTTGCCTCAGGAGGTAGAGGGCAAAGATATCTGACTACTGATAACTCCCCAAAATCAAAGCCACCCTGCACTTTATAAGAGCTTAGTGTCTTACTCGAATATCCCCCCTTTCGCCTGGAAAACAACTTGTCATTATCAGAAGCCCCTGATCAAAAATTAGTAGGCATTATCATGTCTGGACAAATCCGCAGCTGCGCCAAAGGAGTATAGTACCCTGGACTCCAGATGTCATTTGTCTACGTTACGCCAGTTGATTAAGTTAATCTACAATGGTCAGCGGTGATAAACGAGGTTAGCACGGCACCGTTGCTAACCTTGCCTCTTTTTAAAATAATTTTTATACAGTAACTTCTCTAAACGCATACACCCCTACATAAGTTTTAGTACTTGAATAACTCTTGTTCTAGCTCTAAAGGTATAGGGGTTTTGATCGTAAACTTAATAAGTACTCTATCATTTTGCTCTTTTAAATCTTTACTCTTTATATCTTCTAAATATTCTTAACTATTATATAATTTTTAAAATTTAAACTAGCTAATATATATATACTTATAGTATTATACGGTTTAAAAGTAATAAAATAACTAATATTATTAGCTAAAGATTAAGTACTTAAATTTATTATAATAATATTAATTTCAATTTCGTAAATAATAAATTAATAGTTAGAAATAAGTTTAAATACTCGTTCTTTATTTTCTTCCTTTAAATGAATATTATTATTATAAAAGAGTATAAATATAAACTTAAACCGTGATATTTTAATTTATTAGTAAATAAAGGTTAAATAAATAAGTTTATTATTAGAAGTATATTTAGAGTTGTAATAGTATATTTGTGTATCTGTAATAGGATATACAAATATATAAATATACTGTAT
>MAVT02000631.1:0-10770 GCA_001702395.2 Diaporthe helianthi
ATAAACCTATAGGCTAGCGGCGAAGCTATAGCGTTTATATATAGTAGGCCCTAGTGCTTAGTAGGTACCGTGACAGAACTCTAGCACGGTCGGTTAACAAAACACTAGAATCTGCCAGCCAAAAGAGCGTGGGAACCCCTGAAGTCCTCCCTCCCATGGTGGAAAATACCTAAGTACAACAGAAATCCGAGAAAAGGGTTGTCCACATCGAAATTAAACACCGAAATATATACATACCTTCCCTGGCCGCTGTTCTTGTTTGGGCAAAACATTCATGGCTTTCTTCTTCCACCGTACTGATACCGCCATATGCACAACAAATCATGTGTGTACAAGCCGCGGAAGATGCTGTCTCTGATGAAGATAGTCTCGCCTGCTGCTCAAGAGACAAATATATGTATCTCAAGTGCTAGGAACCTAGGTATGTGCCTGCGACACAAAACCCATCAACAGCATATCTTGATCTTGCCTCCCCCTCACCCTCCCGGGAGAAAAGAAGAAGAAAAAAGCCCCCTGCTCTCAAATACAGTCACAAGCACAAATACAGCTACGACGCTCCATCACGCACGGAGACACTCACTCACACCTCACCAAACCGCACCTCATCCGGTCTACACATACATACACACACAGCCCTAGATTAACCAAGTGCCCAGAAACAGAGTTAACATATCACAACAAATCGCCATGCTCGAGGAACAAGAAACCCAAGACCAAGATCTCTAGAGATTGATGATTCTAAGTATGGAGGAGGAGGAGGAGGAGCCGAGCCCTGTCCGAGCCTCACCGACCCGACCCGACCCGACTCGACTCGAGCCTCGCCCAAAAAAAAGCCACAGCAGCAAAGCAGACAGACTTCCAGCAAGTCCCAAATCCCTATCCTCCCCGTTCTAATGCGCAGAGGACCGGGCGGTCGGTCGACTGGTGCAAGGATAGATAATACTAAGTAATAAAACAAGACAAGACAGGTAGACAGACAGGCAGGCAGACAAAAGACCAAAAAGGACCACAAAAAACAAAAAACCTCATTACCAGTAGTAATTAGTCTCGCATATTGTAACAAACCCCAATGAAACCAAAGGCATAAACACACACACACCAACACCTGCCCTGCCCCCTTTCAACCCACCTCATTCAACCTTTCCTCCCCCCTCTTACAGTATGTACTTTGCACAGGCGATCGGGGGTCCATCCATACCTAGGAAAAATGCCATGCATGCCAGAGTCCAGAACGCCAGCGGGAAGAAGGGGAAAACTTCCCAACCGATGGATGCAGAACGGCCTTGATTTGTCCCCTTCGCCCCCCCCCCCCTCTTCCAAAAATGCAAGGCACACAAATTAAAAACCCCTTCCCCTTCCGATGTCCTTGCGAAGAAGAAAAAATTGTAATTGCAATTGCCATTCCGTTCCGTCCGCTGAATGACCGTGTTGAACGCCTTTCCACCTCTAGTTGTTTGTGTGTTGGATGTGTTTCTTGTATGATTTCGTTCGACCGTTGTTCCGATCATTATCGCCAACAATTCCTGTTGCAAATTGGTTGTGGATGTCGTAGTGGGTCAATGCGAGAGGGTTCGAGGTCGAAACGCAAGAAGTAGCGCTGCTGGCTCCCGGTTGATGTTGCTCGTGGGGTTCCGCGCCTGCTCGATGAATGACAGCCGTTCGAGAGCTTCGTGTGCCCCCTGGAGACTCTGGTAGGAGCTCGGAGGCCCCCCGAAACTGAGACGCGCGGGCCGCGCATAGCGACAACGATTCCGCCCGCCGAGACTGCTTCAGCTCTGCCTCTCCCACTCTCGTTGTGCCCACCCCGAAGCCTGCCACTGTTCCCACAACTCCCCCTCTTGTTGTATCCACGAAACCAGAGGTGCTGTAGAAATGAAAAAGGCACTCTCCATGTCTCGCCGTTTCTACCTCTCCCCGTCTCTCTATTTCCGCCGCTCGATTTCTAGCCGTTCCTATTTTCCCTTTCTCGCCGTACCTGCATCTCCCTCGTCAACAGTATCTCCATCTCCCGCTGTTCCTAGTACAAAGGCTTCGAGTTGAACCCTTCCTACGAGTTCATGATTCCCGCGCCGAGGCCAGCAGAGAGAGAGGGTACGGAGGAGTTGGGGCCGACCAGGCCGGCCAACAGCCCATAGGACCCGGTCGAGCTGCCGTTGGCGCCGCTGCCGCTCGAAGACTTAGACGCAGCTAGCTGCTGCGCCTTCTGCTCGCGCTCCGCCTTCTCGCGGTCCAGCTGCTGCTTCTCGGCTTTGGTGATGCGGGGCTTGCGAGTGGTCGTGCCGCCACGGGACCCGGGGCCTCCACCGCCGCGTCCCCTGCCCTCGCCGCGTCCTCGTCCACCGCGGGAGCCGGGACCGCCGCCTCGTCCGCGGCCGCGCTTGGCTGGTCCCTCGCTGTGACAAGACGGAGCGTCAGTAAAATTGGGTGGGCAAGTGTGATAATAAACGAGAAGAGCAATGTGACATACCGCTCAGGAGCCTTTGGAGGCTCTTGCACCAAAGGACCGCTGTACACGAAGAATCCGTCCTGGACCGCCGCGGCCTGCTCCTGCCACAGGAGCTCCGAATCGTCGACAAAGTCATCGCCGCGGTCGTACTCGTCCTCACGCCAGTTGCGCTTCTTGCGCTTTGGCTTCTCGGGCGCGGCAGCGTCAGCACCGCTGGTTAGGCCGCCGTTGTTGCCCATGCCGCCCATCTCGATATTGCTGTTCTCGTCCTCGCTCGCGTTGAACTCAGGGTCCTCCTCCTCGGCAGAGTCGCGGCCGGACTGCTGCCTCTCCAGTGCGGCAGAGGCGGCAGCGATGCGAGCCTTGCGGTCACGGTTGGCTGCCTCGCGGGGGTGCAGGGCGTCCCAGCCGTACTTGCTCTCGGCCAGGCGCATGAAGTTGACGTACTTGTTGCCCTCACGGTTGAGGGGGATGTGTAGGACAATGGAGGGAGCTTCCTTCTCATCGCCTGGGGCGACCTTTCCAAAGTCGAGAATAGACCGATCACTTGAGGCACCGGGAAGCGAGGTGACATCAGGCAGCGCATTCTTGAGGCTGCCCATCTTTGGGGAGGAAGAGGTCGAAGACACAGGCTTCTTCTCCTTGCGGGTCTGGGCGGCGACGGTCGTGAGCTTCTTGGACGGAGCAGGCATGGTGGTGGGGGCCGGCATTCCAGAGCTGGCCGGCGCGGTGGGTTTGAATGGCTCGGTTGACTTGGGAGGCTGGGGCATAGGAGGCGGGCCAGGCTTTTTGATCTCAACCGTGGACGACTTGGGAGCAGGGCCAGACAATGGGGGCGGCTCCTTGCGCACTTGATTGGATGGCGAGGGCGGCAGGGAGGAGGGGTCCTGGAAGCGGCCCTGCGTGGGGTGGAAGGATGAATGTGCCTGGGTGGGCGAGACGACTTTGGCGGCGGACGACGGCGCTGGCGCATCAATCAAGCTCGAGATTGACGGCGATGCGCTGGCACGGTTTGGCATCTGCGAGAGGCCGCGGGGTGAGGCCAGGGTAGAAGTTCCGTAAGGGTCGCGGGTAACCATAGTCTCCCTGACAGGGTCATAGCTCGAGGACCGCACAGGGTCAAAGGCCATGCGCACCGGGGCGGGAGGGGCCGGGGGAGGTGGGGGTGAGTCGCGGTTCAGCAACGAGGACATGAACGAGGGACCTTCTCGTTTTGGAACCTTTGCTGGGTTGGGCTGCGGGATGGGGGTGTTGCTGCTGCTGTTGGGCGTGGCCACGGCTGCCGGGCGGGAGTCCAGATCCATACGCATCGGGCTGTGCTCAGCCGCCTGCAGGGCCTGGTGAACCGCGGCGCTGCTCGCGAGGGCAGGGGGCTGCTCGGGCTCGGCAGGCTCTAGAGTGGCGGCGATCTTGCGCTTCCGCTGGATGGGCGGGGCATTGGGGTCTCTGGGCTTCCTCGGCTTTCGAACCTTTGGCTCTGGGATGATTGGGGTGCCATCAGGGTTGAGCTTTGGCTTGACGGTGCTGCCGGGCTTTCGGCCGGGCTTCTTCCTTGGCAGGCCCGCGGCGGTCAGTGGCACATCGGGCGGCGGTGGCGCGGCAGGTGCCACGACTCCAAACCGAGGCCCTGATGCTGTGTCGACGACGATCTCGTCCATCTCGATGTTGGCCCTGCCGACGTTGAGGCGGGAGGGGGAGGAGGGGTTGCTGATGGAGCTGGCTGGTGGTGACGAGAGCGAAGTGGGTGAGGAGCTCATTGCACCGCGGCCTGGCAATGCCATAGGTGCCTTGCAGGGTCGGAGCAGCCGTCGTCAACGAGGATAGTCGATCGTCTGGGACTGTTTCTTTTGTGCTGATCGAAGGTGCAAGGCTTGCAGGTATGTGTTGACGGATACTGTGGGTTCTCTACCTTGTCTGCCAGGCCAGAGAAGGACGGCGCGTTGTCTCTTTCTTTCTTGGTTGCAAGACAGTACAAGGAGATGCCGATGCAGAAACAGGGATGCTGATTGTTGAAATAAGACCCCCTACTTTGCTGACTTTGCTGTCTGCTGTCTGCTGCCTGATGATAGTAAAATAGTTGATATGCTGTGCGTCGCAAAGTGAATGGCGACAATCAAGCTGCCCAGTGCCCACAATGGGAAACCAGGAAACGTTGTCGTGAGTACAGCCACTAACAGAAATGGCGATATTACAGGGTGTGACTGGCGGGGCGGGGTGTTAGGCAGTGACCAGACCCGACGGGTGAGAAGGTGTCTGTTGCGCGGTTGTCGGCTAGGCTTGGCTAGCGGGCGGTGGGGAAGGGGTAGTCTGAATACCCTCACAAGACCACAGCCGCCCGGATTATGGACACGTCCTGGGGCGGATGCACGACTGTTGCAGCGGCGAAAAAAGGTGCAAGAGAGGGGTGAAAAGGGAGATTTGAGACCAGAAAAGAAACCGGGGAATTGAGAGGCACAGAATGATTGTGTTTTTGGATGGCGAATGGGATGGCGCAGGGTGGTTTTGAATGGATTTGTGTGTTCAACACCAAAGGGCGGTGGTGAGGTGTTGTGTGTAGAAAGCGGGAGAGGATGAGGAAACTGGGGATGCGGGCGGGCAGAGGGTGTTGGTACGAGATTGGAGATGGTTACGTTTTGGTCGGGAACATCAAATTGGATTTTTGGGAGGGATCAAAAAGGCAGGGGAAAATCGGGGCCCTGGCCACCATCAGACAGAGTCGGGATAGAGGCAACGAGCGAGAAAATTGGCATTAAACGTGAGTTAAAGCCAAACCAGTGCCAGAACACCAGACCACCAGACCAAGTGCAGGGCAGGGCAGGGCTGGGCAGGCCGGGACAGGAAGAGAAGGCGAGGCAAGGCAAGAAGGGCGATGCGAAGCCAGACCAGACCGGACAAGACCAGACCACACCATACCAAACCAAACCACCAGGGCCAACAAGACTAGAGAGTGGCTAGACAGCAAGAGGGAGAGGCACGAGGAAGAGTGACGGGACTGGGGGGAGTGAGACCCCAAAGTACAGTACCTACCCTACCCAACCCAAGCACGACCGACCCCAGGGTAAGGAAGGGTGGGTCGTGGTGGGAGGATCAAGAGAAGAACAGAAAAAGGACAGGACAGGACAGGGACCAGGAGTGGGAATGGGGACAGCCCAGCTGTTCGGAAGAACGGGCCAAAAAGAAGGGGCAGGATGGTGATGGGCAATGGGCAGCAGGCACAGAGGGCGAAGAAGGCAAACCACCAAGGCAAAGGAGAGGATGGGATGGGATGGGGCTGATGGGACGGTCAGGATAGTCAACGGGTTGGACTGAACTGTATGGGGATGGGGGGAGACGGACCCATCACAAGTCACACCCAAAACCACCAAGGGGTCAGGTACGGTGGTGAACTGTGTAGGGTCCAGACAGCATCAACTGGCTGACTGAGTGTGACTGAGTGACTGATGACGGGCAAGGCGAGGCGGAACCACGCCAACGGTGTGGGCACCAAGGAGACGGGAAGTGAGAATAAAACACCAACCCCAGGACCGAGATGCGACCAGAGAGAGCATCGCCCTGAGTCTGATTGAGGGCAGGCGGAGATGCAGCCAGATGCAGATTTGATGCACACTGCGTAGATGGCCGGCAGTGTGGGTGAGCATGGACCACCCACCACCACCACCAACCACGACAATATCCTCTCATCATCGTCACCAGCCTATGCCCACCGGCCAAACCTATTAGTGTGCGCGCGGTGTGTCTGTCTGGCACTATTCGTCTGATGTGTGCACGAACAGCTGTTTGGCGACGAGGTTGCATTGCCAGCCGGCAACACGATGCCCCCGGTCCGGGTCCAGTGCCCCAGTCCCTCAGCAGGAATAAGCACAGTCCCCTCCAAAAATCAAGATGCCAGATCCAGCCTCCGACAGGAGGGACCAAGGAGAGAGACACTGGGGGGTGGGTGGTCATGATCATGGACAGGGGCGAGGATGGGAGACCAGCATGGCAGGTGTGGATGCATGGGCATTGGGCACATGATTAAGAAACTTCGACGGGAACGGGAGCCAACTTGACTAGGGTGCTGGCGTCTGGTGGTAGTCTAGCATTTAAAGGGTATGGATTGTGGCTTGAAAGGGTACGCAGTACGGGGTACCTAGGTACCTGGCTATATGTGGTACTGTTAGTGTGGTATGACGGGTACATGGAGTATTTTCCTTCTGGAAGGGGGGTATCCGCACAGAGTACGGATACATAGTCCTTAACGCCACCCTCCCCATACCCCACCTGGGCAGCCAATGTATGGGTACCCGCCTGCCTTTTGCGCAGAGACCAAGGTGCTATTTACCTGGGTACTATGCGAGGTGGCAGGGCGGAAATTGGTTGGGCTGGCTGGCTGGTAATGATGTACTGTTGTTGGATTTTAGTTGAGAGGCAATCCGTACAAGTCGTTCGGTCCAATCCAGACTCCTCCAGGTGGGTTTAATGTGGATAGTTGGCCTAAGGAATGGAAAAGTCGAAGATCGGAAACAGACAATCGAAGGCGGCTGTTGGTGATGCTGATCGAGCAGGACCCCTGGTCTCATGTGGGGCCCTTGTTGGGTTTGGGGGTCAACTGCATGCTGGTGTGGGTGTGGGTGAGCACAGCGTAACAAAGGCGTGAAGCGTTGAGTGCGTGCGTGCGTTGTGCCTTGCCGGCGTTGTCTTGCCTGCCTGCGGGTTTGCGTTTGCACCTACGCACCTGCATTTCGAGCGTGAAGTTGGCGAAGAAGAAGAAGTACCTGCGTCACTTAGTACCTAGGTACTCCGTCATGACTTGCCCTACACTAGTGCCCTTTTTTTTTTTTTTTTTTTGGCTGTAGGTGGCCTTGGCGTCTTCACACTTAGCAGCCCAGCTGACCCCTGTTCTGGTGCCGTACAAATATGTACCGTCCAGTTGTGGTTGAATAGTGGGACTGTCCTACTGTGGCACAGAAGACTGCGCATACGGTGCCTCGGCCTGCATTGTCGACTGTGGTGCAGAGCACACACACATCACACAACAGTCGACGTCAGGCCCGCGCCAAGTTCCGCTTTGGCTGCAGGGGCTGTGTACGTGTAAAGAAAAGGAAGGAAGGAAGGCCCCTCAGTGCCTCCTCTCCTCTCAGCTGACTTCAAAGTTTTTCTGGTCGTTTCCAGTCTCGACCGGTTTGTCCAAGCTAGAGTTTGCCCGCCGGGAATCGACCCTGTTTGATTACCTACCTAGGTAGGTACCTAGGTGTATATGTACAAGAGTCGACGAACTGATACGACCTATAGTCAACTTATACGGGCCTAATTTCAGATTACCTCGGGCCATTCCCACCAACCAAATGTACACTATTCGGGCTCCCACAGCGAGCGGGAGTTGTTCGGTTGCGCATGCAGCACAATATATACACTGATTAAACCCCTGTGGCTTTGTGCGTGTCGACCACTATCCACACCAAAGATCCGTGGGGGCACAACCACTTTAGGTACTTAGGTATACTTAGGTACCTCCAGAGCTCTTCCCCGGGCGTGTGACCGACCGGATCGGCGGTGCAGGCAAAACAGCAGCGTCCCTGGTGGTAGTAGTGGCGGCTAGCTGGCAGGCAGGCAGGCTGGACTGGTGGCCGTTACACGAGCGCGGCATGAAACCATTCCTAGGACGTCAGGACGTATCTCTTCTTTTCTTTCCTTTTTTTAGTCACACGCCGTGTGATGCGACAGATTCGATCCTGCATTCACTCAGCCACTCAGCCACTACGACTACATCACCCTCCAACAGTTAACAACCCCTCCTCCTGCACTGACCCAAATTAATTGATTGCATCCGAAGCAGTGTCTTGCACCAGACTGCACGGTTTCATTGCACCATGCAGAATCACCTTGGGATAGAGTGGCTATTTCTCTCTCTCTCTCTCTCCCCCCTTCTGGACGGAAAATTCTCCGCCAACGCCGTCCCGTCTGCTGCAGCTCATTTAGGTGTCATTCTTCATTTATTGTGTCGCCGTGATACAAAGTGTGCATGTATTGCCGGGGTAAGATAACTAAACTGATAATCTGAAACACAAATTGGAGTCGATTGGCTCTGACTGCCTAGGTAATATCGGGACGTGTGACACGCCGACATTCTGGAGTCTGAGAGCCCCCAGTTAGAATGCAGGTTTAGCTCGGCTTGAAGTGGGTTGGTGTCATCGCCTCCCTCAAGCTCTGGACTCTCCGGGAATGCATCGGTACTAAGAAAAGGTGCAACTGACTTCGTCAATGCGACGGTGAAAATGAATTCATCCTCTTATATAGATGCCTCTACGAGACGTTGACGCAGAACAAAGCAGGACTGCAAGTTCCAGGCTATATCCATATTTATCCCCTGGAGCCTAAGCAAGATTGACACGGCCGGCCGGACTAAAGGCATAGCTAAGTAGTCTTTGATCTTCATAGCCGGGTGGCTCGTGGCCTAATGGCGTCAGCTCAGCCCGGTCAAGATAATGGGTGCAGTGCACGCAGTTGGTGTACTTTCATTCTTCTTCCGGAGCTTTTTTAAGAGAAGAGAGCAAGGCTTGCCAGGGCCCAGGGCCCAGGGCTTGGAAGGGGGGAAATTCGGAGAGTGATCGACGCTAATGCAAGTGGCCTGTCCCGGCCTTGTCCCACTGACACGTTCACGGAAACCTTAAACCTCCCAAACAAAGTTAGGCTCAGGGAAAGGAAGGGTACCTAGGTATGTGCCCGAAGTGGCTTGGCGTGAGAGGTGCAGGGGCCAACGGGAAGCGAGAATGTAGACTATTGGATGGATGGGGTCAGCGAGCTCCAAATTTAAAATCCAAAAAAAGCTGGCTATCTAATCCATCTCTATCCGCCTGCATACAAAATCCACACACGCCTCACGCGTAGTACGATGACGACTCTCTGCAGCTGGTACAAGCCACGGGGTTCTCTCTTTTCATGATCACTTGATCAAATTCCTTGTTTCTCTCTTTTCGTTTTCGACAGTCAACATGGACTTCTCACTCGACATCAAAGAGAAGGAAGTCAGCACCGTCAACCCGCCCAGCTTTCCCCAACCAAAGTCCACCACCACCGGCTTTCCCGAGCACAAGAAGCGCACAAGGGTATCAGCCTTCAAGAAACAACGCCAGGGCGCCGAAGCCGGTGCTCATGAACCTCAAAATGCCCCGACAACATCAATACGGCCAGCCCCGGCAGCTCCGGCGCAAACCTCTCAGTCGTCGCGCCCTGGTGCAGCGGGTATAGAACAGGCCGCGATCGACCGGGAGAACCGGGACCTCCTGGCGTCCATGTCGCCAGAACAGATAGAAGAGGAGCGGCGGGAACTCCTGAGCCGTCTTGACCCCAGCATAGTGCAGATGCTCCTTAGGAGGGCCAACATCGACGAGCCGACCGCGCCCTCGCCGTTTGACGACCCCGCAGACGAGAACAAAGACGCCACAACTACATCAGCGGCCCCGAAACCCGAAGACGCCCCTGATATCGTGGTAGACGATACAACTGCTGCTTCCGCACCCAAAGAGACCAAGCAAGAGAAGAAGACAGTCCACTTCGACGAGGACGCCCCGCCGCCCGAACCCCCCGCCGACCTGCTCTTCGACCCGAGCTCCCAGCCACCACCACCACCACCAACACAACAGACAGCAGCCGCCGACTCCTTCGCCGCAAACACAACGCACTTCCCCCATCCGAAACCCCTTCCCGACCTCGACCCAGCCGACCCAGACTTCCTCTCAACGCTACACTCAAAATACTTCCCCAACCTCCCCGCCGACCCGACAAAACTAGCCTGGATGGCTCCCCTCCCGACCCCCGGGTCCCTAGCAGACCAGGAGAGCCCTTACTACCCAGGCCAGTCATCGCTGTCCATCGACGCGCTGCGCTTCGACTTCAAGGGCCGGCTGCTGGCCCCCTCGAGGAGCAGGCAGATCCCCGTGACAAAGGGGCTCCACCACCACGGCCAGGCCCCCGAGGCGGCGGGGTACACGGTCGGGGAGCTGGGGATCCTGGCGCGCAGTGCGGTCCCTGCGCAGCGCTGTGTTGCGTTCCAGACGCTGGGGAGGATCTTGTTTAGGCTGGGGCAGGGGGAGTGGGGCAGCGGCGGGGGTGGGGGTGGTGTTGGTAGTGCCGGTGGGGACCTGGCCCGGGGCCTGTGGCGGACCGTCCAGGAGGCCAAGGTCATCGAGAGCCTGCTTGAGGCGGCTGAGGTGCCCGAGGGCCAGGGCCACAGGGGGAGCAGGTCGTATGCGATCGAGGCACTTTGGCTGTTTGAGAAAGGCGGGTGGAAGGAGAAGTTCCAGGGAAGGTGAGAGCGCATGAACGGGAGCGGGCGTTGTGGCTCG
>MAVT02000631.1:10779-25346 GCA_001702395.2 Diaporthe helianthi
GGCAGATTTGCTAGCACTCTGCCTGCATCAAGCTGCGGCGGTTGTGTTATTGCGCTTAGGTCCTCGTAAAGAAGGAGTACGCTCACGGCAATTCTGGCTGGGAAGAAGTCGCTTTGAGAGCGGCTGGTGCGAATTGAGCTGAGGACAGTTCGCTTGAGCAACGGAGGTAATCCAGCAGTAGGCTTCTGTCTGGCCTTCCTAGCAAGACGACTCATTCAATGTCCACGAAGACAAGGGTAAAAGTCGGGTCATAGATGAGACTGAGGCGCCTCGCACGAGAGAACGGCTCGGACGAACCATGTTATCTCAAAGTGGGACTGCAGATTCGGCCGCTGGTCACGACATTGAATGGTTCTCTCTTTGGCACTGCGAATATCACAGAACCACGCCCTCACCCTTCCTCACGTTGGCGATAAAGGAGAGGCGAAAGGCGTCAAACAGATCTAGAGACATTATCCTTCCGCAGCAAAGGGCACACACACTAGGGGCACCGAGGCACCGGGAAGGGGAGACACATGGCCGCTGTGACGAGGTCACCCAGTTCCGACGGCAGCTCCTCGGGGGATGGATGGGAGAGCAGCAGATACGGATAGATGTAGAGTCGCAGGAACGAGTAGGATCATACCCCCGGTCGCCCTACAAACTTTCCTGGAAAAGCTGGAACCGCGACAATTGACCCGGAAAGCAACTCAGGTTTAACCAGCCCCCCCCGCGTTGTGGTGCAAATCAGTTAACAGGATTACAAGGCTGATTTTATAAACGGGCCCCTCCGGGGGGGGGGGGAGGGGGTTGGGCACAAAGACTGGGAGTGAGCGATCAATGCGCTGTCTCCCTCCAGAGAAGACTATCCGCAGCAAAGAGATGACGACTGTAACTGTAGACCTCTGTACCTCGCTCATCTCAGCCACCGCATGTCCATCGTTGCGACCAACGTCAACTCACATATCTCACGCGATGAATGGAACTCAATGGCCACCCTTCCGTCCCATATCCCGTATCGCATATCCCCGTTACGATGAGACCAGGCACAGCTTGCTTCGCTCCCAATCTCAGTCCGTCGGTCCCTCTATACAATAATAGATTCTAGCCTCGGCAGCAGCAGGCGAGGAAAGATCCCCGGGATGTCGTCGAGGGGAGAGTCCAGCCTAGTTACATGAGAAACAACACATCACGAAGAATCTCATCATCTATCCCCTCATAATAGCTACTCACGCGGTTCATAACCCCGATCTCACTCACGCATCAGAACAAGCCAGCAAGCCAGTACGTCAAGGGCCGGCCTGGCAGAGAATCACCCAGCAGAATCACATTGCATCAAACTTTTATCCATATCGTTACCAAATCCCAAAAAGGAACTTTCCCCAAACCCCTAGAGAGTGGAGATGACAGATTCAAGGTTTCAAAACATCAAATTCCATGTTTGTCTCATCTATACCATGGGCAGCATACACATGAAGTAGAGCAGGAAAGGAAGAAGAAGAAAAAACGTGAGCCAGAAAATTCGTCCGTCTCTGTCCTGAATTCCAAGAGAAAAGATAAGACGCAAAAGAGTGAAAAAGGGGCCGAGCAACAGGGAGAAAAAAAGGGAAGCACAAATAATTCTCGTGTCCTTGTGCCCATCCGTCGCCAGGCGTTTCCCTTGCCTTTCCTCAGGGAGAATATAAAAAAAAGAAAATAAAAAAAAAAAAAACCCTTCACGCCGCCCCAGTTCCCAAAGCCCCTCCGGAAAGTTCCCTTCGGAGAAGAAAAAATCCCACCCATGAATGACAATAAAAAGCAGAGGTTGACCAAAAGCCCCCCACTATCCCTCTTACTCGGTTCGGTGACTTGCAAGGCGTAACCACGCAAGAGTAACAACGGAAAATAAGACGCCCCTACCTCCCGCCCCTTCCAGCCACCCCATCCCCCAACCTGTTTAGCCAAGCCAAAAAGCCGCCGGTCCAGCCGAAGCATAGCCAGCCACCATTAATATGTGTCCTATAACAACAGAGCCGAATGGAAACGCCATGACAAGAAACATGTGTGGGTTTCAATATCGCCACGGAAAAAAAGGACGCCGCACCGCAAGAATTAGATATTGATAGAGGATGGTGAGCCCGCTGGTGTGACGCCCTAGGAGGACGGTTGACCAGGTGAGGTGTAACCCAATTTTTTCGGTCGGGGATATATAGACGGCAGAGGTGAAGAGGTGTTTAGGTAGGTGGGCGACCTGAAAGACGGCGTTGCGCAAATAGGCGGTGGTATCAAGGAGTATAAACGTGCACGCCGGCTCCAAAACGCCGACAATCCCTTAGGCGATACATGATGTATGTTGAGAAGGCAGAATGATCGATCGTGAGATGGTGTTGTGAAGAAGAAGTAGGCCACTGCCGGTGACCCAACCCAAAGCTTGCCTCCGCTCTCTTAGAACGCACACATCGTTGAGTTCACGTGTGACAATCTATTATTTACCAGCCCTTCTTCCGCGCAAATCGCTTGTTCAGAAGGGCGAGGACTTTTGGCACGTTGAACTGGACATACTCGAGGTCCAGCTCGTCCTGTCCGTCTTTCTGCATTTCCAAAAGATCGTCGAGCTTGAGATCGAGCTCCAGGAGGCCGCGGTTACGCCCTGTGATTGATGTCAGTAAGGAACTCACAGATGGCACTGGGTGATCTCCAGCCCTCAAGCTGCTAAACTTGCCCTTGTAGTGCAGAGAAATGACAAATGTTCCCGGTAAGGGGCTCGTGAAGTTGAAGTATATGTTCGCCCGTCTGTTGTCTGGCACGTTGCTCTTTTGGATGACCCCTTCTTTCTCCAATTGCTGATGGGTGAATTTGTATGGTCCGAGAACCTGTTGCTTCTGCTGTTTCCGTCGTGTCCCCTCACTCTGGCTGCGGACGTTGTGTAGATAGCTCTTGTACGTCTCCAGCTGGCCGACCAGGTAGGTGTTGTGATCGCGAATCGTCTTGTACACCTCGTCAAGCTTGGTGGTCTCCACCAGAACTGCGTCCTTCAGAGATCCTAGATGCTGTAGTTCTTGTTCAACCTCATCTCGTAGTAGGCTGAACTGGTCGGACTTGTCTAAGACTCGCAGCTCCTGCAATTGACTCAGCAACTCCATGGCACGGATACCCTTGCGGACCATAACCGCGTCGTTCCGAGATGTCGCTGCTGCATCAGCGATGCGCTCTAGCCGCAGAGGCCTCCGCTGGACGGCGTTATTCGACGGGATTGAACGCATGATCTGTACGAAGACGTTCTTGGCCTCCATGAAGTAGATCTCCTCCTGAGTAATGTCGAGCGCGGCGGTCAAGTCGTCCATGGCTGACTCCCATCTGCTGAATAGCGGCAGGTTGATGACCCGATTCTCCTTCCTGGGCACCTGTGGGGGAGAGGGGCCAAGCTCCGACATGATGATGTGCAGGTGCGAGTTCTCGTCCTTGCACAGTTCATTCCGGTGCTTGTCAATCAGGCCGTGCATGGCATAGATCTCGTTCAGCGTGATAGATAGCTCTAGATCCTTCTTGGACAGCGCCACGTAGTTGTCCATCTCCAGACTTTCGTAGAAATCTTGCACATCGCAGAGATCAAGCATGAACTTGTTGATCCGTTCCTTGTTCGACTGGATGAATGGCTGCAGCTTGGCCATATAAGGCTCCTTCGCATAGGACGGCTTGTTTGCAAGGTTTTGCAGCATTTTTGCGATCAACGTCAAGGTCCTCCTGGGCTTGTCCGCCGGCGTTCCATCTATGAGCATGTACGACTTTGGTGTGACTATGGCGGGGTTGATAAAGCGCAGGAAGAAGAAACCTCCGATCAGTGTGCAAATAACCTGGTCGTTGGCATCGGGGTACTTCCGCTTCGTCAAGCTGCGAATCTGCTTGCAAATCCACCGAATTCCGTATGGCGCCTCGTCCAGGCCGTCGATGATGGTCGTTAAGAAACCATTCGCGATTTCGGTAAGGATGGTGAGTCTGGGTTCGATAATGGCCTGTACCTGCGGGTTCTCCGCGGCTTGTTCAGCAGTGATGCCCTTTGGCAGGGAGGGCGGAAGACTGCCCGTGTCCTGCTCGATTTGTTCGCACATGCGCTCGTAAACCTTGAGGGGGTTGATCTCGAGATCCAAATCGTGCAGCTCGATGAGACCATTAATCCTGTGCGCAAGCACCGATCTCAGGAAGCTCTGGCCCGGGCCTCTCCTCGTATACGTTGTCATCATCCGGGATACTGGGGTGTTGGCGCGAAGTAGAGACGAGTATTCAGGGGTGTTGTCGAACTGGTACGTCAATACGGACTGGGATGCAGGTTAGCATGAGATCCCAGTTCCACACCGAAGGGAGGCGAACCTGAAACATGGTGAGGAGCAAATGCTCTTCTCGACTCTCGTACTGGTTTCCATAGATGGTAAACATGACCGTCTGCAGCAGCGAGTCAATCTCAGACATGGATACAAGCCGGCAGAGATGCGCAATGTGCCTGGGCTCCGATTGCAGAAGGAACATAAGGTTGCCATATCTCTGCGTCTTGTCATCATTTGGAAATACTCCCTCCTGAATATCTGTCGCGTCTTCTAGGTGGCTGGCGACTTCGTTCTGCTCCTCCAATGCCATGCGATTCTGAATTAGCAAGGCAATCCGAGAGTCGAGGTACCGCACATCCTTCTCGAGCACGAAATTCTTCTTGGATTGGGAGGAAATCTTGGACTTGAGGTCGCGAAGTATTTTTTGGGCTGCAGACAGTTAGCAATTGCACTTTGCTTTAACTGCAAGTTCATACCGATATAGGTTAAGGTGCAGACAAACCTTTGGCGAGATCGTCTTCTATCTCCAGGTCGGTCTCTTGTGCGGACATTGACATGTACAATGCCGACATGGAGTACCGTTTCGACTGGCGGGCTGACCGCGAGCCATCGTACGAAGACATGGTGTTCTGGCGGGATAGGGCCTGGTACGATGATGAGGATGCGGTCGAGGCCCGGGAAGGAGTTTGCAGCATTACAGACATGCTCACGATTGAGTTGGACGCCGTGTACACAGGTCAGTCAGTCTCAGGGGGCCGGGCGAGATAGCACCCGAAACCTCTGGAATGTGTGTAGCAATATGCTACAGGGCACTGAGAAGGCGTCTTCACTCGGATCGTGGCAGAAATTGGACAATGTCTCGCAAGACAATAGTTTCGAGTGTGTCGTCGAGGATTCGGCGGCTGGGCGGAGGGGGGCTGCGTTGGCTGCCGTTGGGAGGTGGTGGTGGTGGTGGTGGTGGTGGTGGTGGTGATACTGTGTCGGCTGCCTGTGTGCGTGCGTGCGTGCGTGCGTGCGCGTACCTCCACCGCTGCTCGTTCAGACTTTGGGCGCGCGCCGACAATTAGAACCGCAGAGGGGACACAGGAAATCGAAAACGGGATGGAGGACGGATCGCAAATGTGTGACGGCGTCTTGATCGTGGTTGGGCGAGGCGCCGGACTGTCAACACCCAAAAAAAGAAGTCGGCTCGAGGATGTTGGGACGGATCTTGGTGCGCGGGCGTCGGGTCGAGAAAGGGCAAAGGCAGTGAAAGCGGAACGAGATGCGTAGTTTGGGTGGTGGCTCCTGGGGGGCTTCAAAGGCGCATGCGTTCAGTGATCAGCGCGATTGATTGTCGACCAGCGAGCGCCCTAACAAAGAGGAAAAGCGGGACGTTATCAGAACAGGAACAGGGCCTTGCCGATCTGGATACGGTAGCAAGCAGGGTGGACGAAATGTCGTCTGTCGGCGTATGGTTGCTCGATTCGGCGGCGCAGTGGGGAACGAACAGTCAGGATTTGGGCGGGTTGTAGCTGGTGATTGATTAACAGCGGTAGTGAGTGGGTGTGGGCGCGAACATGCGGCGAAAGTTCGACCGGTCGCTTTTGGTCTGTTGCTGCTGTTGTTACTGCTTGCTCAGGTCTGGTCTGCCGCGATCCGCTTCGAGCGACGAAGAGGGGACAGGAAAGGAGGGAAAGGCGAGTCAATTGCTGGCGCGATAGATGAAGTATGTGGGTGCATGTGGATAGAGTATGAGAGAAGTGCCGTGGAGGATGGGTGACGGGATGGCCAGAGGGCGATGCGATGGGTGCAGAAGGGCGGGCGGATAGGCGAGATGGGTTTGGGTTGACGGGCGGCTGTGGTTAAGGACGGGGGGGGGGCTGTCGATGGTGGCGTGGAGAGGGTTATTGACAGAGGGAGGGAGACTGGGCCCTTGTTGGATTGGGGGGCTTGGGGACTTGGGGACTTGGGACTTGAGACTTGGGGGTCCTTGGGAGGCGCCAGGCACAGGCACAGACAGGCACCAGACGGAGATGAGTGGACAAGCCCACTTTCACTTTCAACCTTGGGCTGGCAGGCTGGCAGGCAGGCAGGCAGGCAGGCAGGCAGGTTGTTCAGTCAGTCAGTCGCATGGCTCTGGATCTGGTCCTTTTCTACGCTAGCCTCCGTACAGATTACAGCTAAGAACTATCACTTGGATTGTACCTGCACTACCTGCACCTGCAACTGCAACTGCAACTGCAACTGCGCCTTTTTGCATCCTGCCCACCTGCACCAACTCCAGCAACAACACCCGCGAAATGCACCTCCTCCCAGGCCCTGCCGCTTGCCCAGCTTCCGGCCCTGCCTGGCTGCTGCGGGCTGCACTTTCCCGCTACCGATAGGCTTGGGAAACTGTGACGCTGCAGTGCTAGAATGGGAAGGAGGGATTGGATGGTGGCGTGGCTGAGAAGGGCTAGCGTGTAGCAGGGCTCGTGTGCAAAATTGTGAGCTGTTTCAGAATATTTGTGAAGGGCGGGGGGGGAGGTGGTCGGTAAGGGAGTTGGGGAAGAGGGGAAAGAGGAGGTAGGCTACTTGCCTAGGTAGGTACATTGTGTGTGCTGCATGCTATATTATGTCACTGCCTAAGCCGCACGACAAGAAACATGTATGTCTGCAAGCCTGGTCACCGTCAGTCTGTCGTCTGATCGTTCGATCTTGTTGTCGTCTTGGCTGCTCTGTACACAGTAGTCAGAGATGTGTCAACACTGCTACCATTCTACGAGAAAACGAAGACGCAGGCAGCTGGCAGGCATGTGCTGCACCCATCACAGAGCATCACAGAGCAGATCCAGCTCGAGTATTCCTCATGATTCCTCAGGGTCCGCCTAGGTTTGACCTTGGCCCTCTCAGCACAACGGTCCGGCATCTGCAACCCTGCTCAGCCTATCCGGCCTTGGTCTCGCCCATGGTTATTTGGTCAAGAGTTATGCCTCAACCACTCGGCCACTCTGGACACTCAGGACTGGGTGCACCGTCGTTCTCTCTTATGATCATTTCAGGTTCATGCTCAAAAGGAAAAACCGACGTGGCAGGAATGGGTACAGAACCAGGAGAGCCCGCATTGCTGCAGTGCTCCAGAGCTGCTTGCTGCATCGACCAGGGGCACGCAGGCGCAACCGCGTCGACTGGACCCCACTCCCATCAAATGCTCCTTTTGGCGCTGGGCCGAGTAGAGGTACACACCACCATGGGGGGGGGGGCTTAGACATCCTCCACATATCGTAGGCAGCAGACCTCCATCCGTACACAGTAAGTACTACCTACCTAGGCAGGTAGGTATGCAAACCTCTCGCCTCTCTGCCCTGACGATCGATCATAGACAACCAAACCACTCTACTCCGTACTCACACCCACACCCACACTTGCATTCTCGCTCGAAGTCCATCACATCACATCACGGCGACACAAACACACACACACACACACACACACCCCGCATACGTAGCGTGAGCTGATTACTGGCCTGGACTGCCTTCCTCCGACCCAGCCCAAAGATAGTGACGACCGAAGGGCCCAACCAGATGGAACGAAAAAGCCACATCTGACCATAGAACGTCGAGCCGCCTTCTGCCTCTGGTCCGCAAAGTAATGGCTACACACACCGTTACGCTGCTATCTTGCATCCGGAACCTATTCTTCTTCCATTACATTGCCTTGGGCCTCCCTCAAATGCGCGAGCAATATATCTGATATGTGTATACGGATAGTATGCGAGTCGACCCCCACGTATCATAACTTGGTGCAGTAAGTTTCCCGGAAATCTCGGTTGTCTTGTCTCTCAAGCGCTGGTCGTGTGTGCCCCAATGTCCCTTGGGTACACTAGGTCGGGACTCGGGACTCGAACACGTCTTCACATTTGGTTGACTGTCAAGACAGGCGTGTTTGAGGATGATGCAGGGGGAAGCACCGAGGTGGTGAGAGGCTTCTTTCTCTGACTGGCCCAGACGGGCCTTGGTCTGGTTGGAACGCGGCAAGGACCAGCCGGCCCTGGGAAAACCGTTTTAGACCTGGGAGCAAAAGAAACTCCCCGAGAGGAGGGTCGACCGCAACCACAACCACACCCACAACCTGCCGCTAGCTTTTCGGTAAACTCTGTTCTACACACTACGGTCACTAAATGCGCCGCACGAACCACCACGCGATACCACTTTTCTCCTCTCGAGAAACAATAAGGTTCATCAACTGGGCCCAAGTCCGCAGCGCCTCATTTTACGCTCTGGGTCGATGTTTTACGCCTGGGCCCCTCAGCCCTCCAAGGTTTGGACATGTAGACTTGGCTTTGGATGTGACCCCTGACATCTTGCAGGTTGCTCACGCCGAACATTCTACGCGCAACTTGTTTGTCTAATACTGTTAACTGATCCTCTAGTGTACACAGTACACCACAAGCCTCTTGCTTGCGTAAAGTTAGAGCTCCATCAAGCTTGCTCATGCTGAGATTTGTGTTTGGGCTCGGTGCCGGCTGACGGCTTGTCGAATGCATGTGCTCTCTCTGCTTGTTCAGTAATTGCTCATACTGTGATTTTTAGGTTCTGTTCTACAGGAGAGATAACTACCCTCCCTGCCTTGGCATCTGGAAATGCCTTCTTCTGGCCGGCACCAGAATACCCGGTGGTCTGGCCTTCGGATGGACCCCCTACGCTACGCTGCAAGCGGAGGGGGACCAACGCAGTGGAGGCCCCCGGGTAGTCAGATAACATTGAACCATCACAGCAATAAACAACAGCCAACGATTACCACAAGACTTGAGTCAGCCTGCGCATCAAATGGGTTATTTTTACGACGCTGTGCCATCAGGCGCGAGCTCATCCACGATGAAGGGCGTCTTCCCACCGTCATCTCTCATCGGCAATGGTACCGGCTGCCCGGTCAACGACGTCGGTGAGGACGTCGAGCGGCTGTTCGTCCCCGCCTACAGCCCTATGCACCGCCGTGTACCAGAGGCAGAGCTCGTCACCTACTGCCCAGAGAAGCAAATCAGCAAACTGCAAATTCTTCACCCCCGAACACAGGCCATCGAAGTCGATAAGTTTTCACTGGTGGTCTCCATCGACGGTGCCTGTCGGGACAACGGCACGCCGGCCGCCCGCGCCTCCTGGGCCGTCTTCTTCGGCCAGTGCTCCCGGTTCAACTCTAGCGGTCGGCTCAGCCCCTCATGCCCGCAGACTAGCTCCCGCGCCGAGATCGAGGCTCTGGCCCGGGCCCTCGACGCCATCAAGGATGTCTGCCGCGGCGACATGACCCTACAGGAGATCAGAATCCGCTCCGACTCGGAGTATGTCTGCCAGGCCATGTCGATATGGGTCGAGGGATGGATCGAGGACCATGGCATGCGCAGGACGAGGGCCTAGAACCGTGAAGCTGACGCTCTGGCGAATAGAGCGCTGGACAGGTGAGGCAGCCTTTGCATCTCGGCTCCGGGAAATGAAGGGATTAGCATATGCGGCCGTGGGAAACCTTCTAGTACGCCCGGGTCTATCGCTGTCGAAAGGAGAGCCGGGAACAATCCCACGCCAGGGGCAAGCCGCGGCGGCCAGTCCGTTTAACCTTCAACCCGAGCTTATGTACTGGTGCATGACAGGAGAAAAGAGCCTCGGCATGCCGACAGGCCCTTTCGCAGTTTTCCGAGTGGTGTGAAGATATGAAGCATAAACTGACATTCGGAGCCCACAGGGACAAGCTACAGGTTCCCCTGGTGCAAAATGTATGTGGTGTACGGACTGTCTCTGTTGCTAGTAGGCTACCATGCTGGGACCGCCCAGAAAGCGGGTGGCCCTTGTTAAAAATAGAGTTCCGCTACACTCAAAGGCAAAGTCCAAGACGCAGCCGCGCATGCCTTAGTCAGGGGTTGGGAGCCGTGCAACCTGTCGGCTAGCTGCAAGGGGCAAGTGTCAGATGCCAGAAACGCCTTTGTCGCGCACGTGGACGTTTCCTCTTAACCACCGCCTATCATTATCACCACCAGCAACCCACCAGGGCCACCACCTGTCGAGAGTCCTACAACCCTCGTGTCGGGTAGCCCTTGGACTCGGGACTGCGGGCAGAAATGCGACGTTGCCTCGACACCCACGGACCTGGAGCTGACGTCTCCTCTGTCAATAGTCGTTCCGAGGCTTCCATGCCAAGCCTCACGATGGTATCTATCTGGCAGGTCTCGCAGGTCTGCTGCTGCCAAACGGAGCAGAGCTTGACACTGTTGCAGTACGTCACCACCCATTGTAAGCCCCGCAGGGATGCTTGGTTGGGGAGCACAGACTCGAAACATCAGATCTACACTACACAGTACCGATGCAGCGCAGGTGACAGTATGTGCAGCACTGACACTGTCTCTCTCCCCCTCTCTCATGTCATCCGACAGATAAGGCCGGTCTGTAGGTCCCTGGTTATTCTGCTTGTCCACATCCGCGTACGAAGACAGTATACGAAGAAAAAAGCAACACGGCTGCCATGGAGCGTTTCCCACAGAGGCAACGCGCGCGCCCTCCCTCATTGACTTCCTCGTACATATATGGCCGGCATATGCCCAATGCACGGTACTTGCGCCCAACTACTGTAAACGGTACGCTATTTTGCTTTTGTTCCCCGCCCTCCCGCAAGAACGCAAGCGCGGACCCATTTCTTTTTTTGTTTAAAAACGGAAAGAGGAACAAGAATGTCAGCCATTAGCAACTATCCAATCTTAATTCTACCATCAGGCCCCCCCCGTCAAAGTGTGAGTGGGTGGTGGCCCACATTTGTGTCTTGTGGTCCCGCCCCAGATTCAACACTAGTTTCAGGGTCTTTGACCTTGTCTTTGTATTTTTCCTCCGCAGTTATTTCATACATGACCCGATGGCTTGGCAAAAAAAAGACGTTCAACACCTGCCGCCCACTGTAGTGTAGAGCGATTGGTCGGTCGATCACTTTTCGTCATCGGCGATCAGGGGAGAAGATGTACACATTTGCACGCACCAGTTGACCCCAGCCAGGCACGGGGCTTTATAATAGCCTTTATTACACTTGAGGGAATTGGCAACATTGAATCGGGGTTGTCGGATGTTGGAGGGGGGGGGGCTGACTGACAAGCGAGGTTTTTCTCTTTGGAGAATAGAGTCAAAGGGCTGAAGGGCAGGGCCAATATCGC
This sequence comes from Diaporthe helianthi, assembly GCA_001702395.2. Taxonomy (NCBI): domain Eukaryota; kingdom Fungi; phylum Ascomycota; class Sordariomycetes; order Diaporthales; family Diaporthaceae; genus Diaporthe; species Diaporthe helianthi. The sequence goes on from MAVT02000631.1 coordinate 22,207, forward strand.
ATCAGCGCATGCGAAGCTGGCGAACCGAACCGTTTTGTTGGCTGCCTGCTAGCCCGCTTCCCTGAAGTCGGTTCACGAACGAACCATGCCAGCGGAGAAGGAAGTCTTCTACCATGGTCGGCCCAGCCAATCTCGGCCCCCTTCTCGCGCCCAACTCCTACTAACAAGGCCCCCACCTTGTTTCCTCCCAAATAGGGAGAACAAAAAAACTGAGATGTGACTGGGAGAGGGCATTTACTAAGGGTGTAATCCCGAAGAGAAGTTAGTAGATCCGCTAGCTTTTATAGTAATTAAACGAGTTATAGTCTAGTAAGGATTAGGCCTTAGCGAGTAGTCTATTCCTCTTTTAGCAGTATTTCTTACCTATAAGTTAAAGTTCTTACTCTTATATACCTATACTAAGCTTAGTAAGTACTCTTTACCCTACTATAATTTACTACTTTATAGTAACTACTTTAAGAGAAGATTACTATATATTCTACTACTAGAGTAGTATTTTAGCTAGCGGGTACTCTAGGCTTTATTAGCTAGTATAGTAGACCTACTAGCTTTATAGACTTTTTATATATTAATAGCTAGAATAGATAACCTTCTAGTTATTAGAATATATATACTAGTAGTACTTTATACTATTATATACTACTAAATAATTAAATATTAATATAAAGACTAAATACCTACCTTAGTAATAAATATTACTACTAGTAGAAGTAAGGATAAAGTTAGGATTAGAGCTATAAACCTATTAGTAAAAAAGATCTTATATAGTATAGAGATATACTTTTATAATATATTTTAGATATTAAAAGCTACCTTTTATAGCCTTTGTACCTAGCTTATATAGAATATACCTGTTATAAATATAAGGAAGTTATTAGTAATATACTAGTTAATAGTATTTCTATAAATATATATATATAATAAAGCCTAATAGAACTATACTTACTACTTCTAACTATACTAGTTAACTATTAGTAGGATTATAACAAAGTACTTAGGGTATTTCTAAATCTTATATAAGGAGTTTATATACCTAAAGCTACTAAAGTAGCTTAATAGGTAGTATAAGCTATAAGAGAAGAATATATACTTTAATAAGTACCTTAGTACTATTAATAGTATATACATTATAGCCTATATACCTCTAAGTAAATAGGTAAAATAAAGGGACTAAAAGGGTATAATATTATAGAATATCTTTACTATAGTATAAAGTAATTTATTAGTTATATATATACTAGTAAGTATAGAAGGCTTTATAAATAACTAGTCTTTCTTGAACTTAGCCCTAAAGAAGGGCTTTATAATTCCCTTAAGTAGGTTTTACTTAGTAGATACTAGCTTTAGGTCTTAGAAGGGGGTTTTAATACTATTTTTATTAGTATAATACTATCTATAAAACTAGAGGGAAGGGGAAAGACTACTATTAAATATAAAAGAGTTATATAACCTTTATTATACTTAACTTTATACTGTAGTTAAGTAAGTATTTAAGATATTAAAGAGGAAATAGAAGGTAATATAGGTTTCTATACTTAAGTATAATATTAAGTAGTAAATTAGGTTTATCTATACTTATATAGCGCTTTACAACTTCTTAATTAGCTTTAGTAATATAGAAGAGGAGGAGTATAGCTTAATAAGGTCTAATTAGGCTATAATATATACTTATTACTATAAAGTAAGGAGGATAGTCTTTTAAATAGATATAAAGGCTCTAAGGAAGGTAATAGCTATAAATATATAGCTAACCTATTATAGAGTAATTCCTTATAGTAGTAATTATTAAGGAAAGAAGGAAAGTTATAGTAGTACTTAGTAAAAAATAGTAGTTATTTATTAGTTAAGTAGGAGGTAACTAGTTAGTTAAGCTTAGAGCTTAACCTTAAAGCTTATTTATATAAAGAATCTTAACCTTAATATTATATAGCTAAAATAATATCTTTTAACTTTAAAGAAGTTTTAAAACTATAATTTATATATTTATTTATTTAGAAATAAAGTCTAAATTAAATTTTATCTATTAGTTAATAAGATATAAGAGTTATAATACTAAGAAGGTAAACTTATCCTATAGTTAGTAGAGCTCTACTATTTACAGTAAAAAATACTAAAACTTAATATAAATTAGTATATATTTTAATAAATAATAAGACTATATAGATAGACAGAAATAAGAATAATACTATTAGATAGAATAAATTATAGGCTTTAAGATATATATTTTAAAATCGTTGTATAATATAGTTTAGGGAAAATATATATATATATATATATATATATAAAAGTTAATAATAAAATTATATCTAACTCCTAACTATATACCTAGCTATTAATTACTAGGGATACTTATAGCTTATTAGACTTTATAACCTCTACTATAATAACTTTTTTCCTATTAACTATTATTAAATCCTCTTTCTTTTATAAATAACGCTATCTTAGTATCTTTAATAATATCTAGTATACTAGTTTATATAACTATAGCTAATATTAACTACTTAAACTTCTTTATAAAGAGAAGAATAATACTATTAGAGTAGATACTTAGCTAGCCCTCCTTCCTTATATATTATTTTAATATATCTACTATAGCTACTAGTACTACCTAATTACTAGAGGTCCTTAAAACTTAGGTTAACTAGCTAATCTCCTTAGTAATAGCCTTTATACTTATTACTAGGGAATCTTCTATAGCTTATTAAACTTATTAGCTTACTATTAAAGGAGGAGTATTATAGCTAACTAGAAAGAATAGTATACTTAAGGCTAGTATATTAATAGCTTTAATAGCCTATTCTAGATTACTAGAATCCCCCTATATTTTATAGGGGAGTTAACTATATAGCTACTATATATCCCTATTATCCTCCTCTTCTTTATTAACTATATTAATATCCTTACTATTAGAAGCTTCCTTTAGTATTAGAGTATTAACCTCCTTACTAATTATAGATTCTTACTAAAAGATATCTTAATAGACCTCTTTATTACTAAGTAGTATATTTTAAAGCTATATTATATCTAAGTACTAGTACCTTATTACCTTAAATTACTCATTTAAGCTAATAAGTAAGCTAGTCTTCTTATTATATAATATACCTAAATAGTTTAAGAAGGTAAGAAACCTCTTATATCTC